>LD689102.1:1237296-1260520 GCA_003118335.3 Papilio memnon
CCCACCTGCAAGCACTACCTTTCGGATAAAAAAAGAATTTTCAAAATCGGTCCACCAGGGCCGGAGCTATATCGCGTAACACACATAAAAATAAAAAAAAAAAACATACAGACGACTTGAGTACCTCCTTCTTTTGGGAAGTCGGTCAAAAAGAAAATGTTTTATTACAATAAGAAGCTTTGGTATACTCGGGTGGTAAATAAAAGAAAATTCTTGTGCTTTAGTGAGTAATTTCGATTTTGTTACAGTTTCATAAATTGTATGGACTTACAAAATAACTCAAATGTCTACCAGACAGAACAGAAATGTGGAAAAAGTGTTCCAGTTTTGGAATACTTGACTCTTATGTCAAGCGCTACAAAAAGAGCTACTCTCCCATTCACTAAAAGAATAATAAAGGGGTAATAAATTCGAAATGAAAATGAAATTTAACAAAACCTCGTGACAAAAATTCTTCAGAAATTAATTAAGATCGTAAAAACTTTTGTGCGGAAAAATGCGCCAACATTTCTGAGTACGGCTTTTGTTAGTAGAATTGTTAAAAGTACTGCAAAAGTTTTGAGTAATACATTTGACTACAAATAGCTACCACGTAGTTTCTATTCAACCGGGGTAGTCATATTCAACAATGGCTATTGCGCACCATTGTCGGGATCTTAAACTGTTCCCATTCTGTGTAAATCGGCACAGGTTTCTTCTTGGGTATAACTCTGTCAGACATCCCCTACATATCCCCTTCTTCATACTTCCCCAAATAGGAATATTACAGTGTTAGTATGAAAGAGTTGATATTTAAAATCTAAAATACCGTGTGTACCTTTGTAACACGTCCAAAATAGAGTGACCGGTCGCATTGTGATATAGGTCAGTTGGTCTGTGCGCTCTAATCGATTGCTCACTCTATGTCCCCGGCTCAACGATGCCGTGCCGCGATGCTTACGTGATGACCATTTGTTTAAAGTTGTTCTATTGAATGGATACTAACGTCGATGACGTCAGTTGCAACGGTACATCTCACGCTGACAGTGAGGTCTAGTGGTCTTTATCTGTACTTATTACAACTTTTTAGTGGCTTCGTCATCATTTTTGATGCCCATCAAATCATATATAGTTACTCAAAAAAGAATCATGTTACGTTGAATAGACTTTGTGGGCAGTTTTTATACATTTTGATTCAGATGAAAGGCGTGAAAATGTAGTAAATTTTATATGCATGATATAAAAGGGACATCACCTATGGTATTGAAAGGCTCCAATTTGCCACGATTCGTATCACGCGTCGCTTTTGTGGTCGCCACGCTGATCTCATTCATGAAATCCAATATCTTTGCCGGTAGGCGGTTTCACAAAAGTTAGATCCTTTATGTTAGGAATATTTTACGCTTTCTATACTATTAACACGTACCCAGTTTATAGCAACGTAGGTTGCTTTATACGGATTTTTTTCTGTTATAAAGTCTGCAGAAATAATTGATATGATTTTGTGAGGAACATCAAATATGTTGCAGGAAATTAACTCGACGTTCAGGAACGGACACATGTTTCCGCAACATCCACGAACTCAATCCGCGACAGGATTATTTTGACGGGAATATTATTTCATTCGGTTACCCAGTACATTTTTATTTAACGCCAGTGATTTATTTTGCAGATTATTTCTGAATAAACTTTTTAAAAAATCCACCGATTCTTTATGTTGCGTTACATGCAAGATGTTTACTACTCTATCCAAGTCAAACAGTAAAAGCTTATTATAAACATGAGATTACACGAGGAAAACTTTACGTCGTCAGTCATAAACTTTTATGATAACAAGTTGTTTAAACATGTTGTAGTTTCAGAAGTTATTTAACTTTACGTTAAGATATATTCACGACAAGTTAACATATATTTTTCAGTGCTAATAAACTTGGAATATCGCACGATAACTACAACGCCATCTAGTATTTCTATAGTACAACTTATAGTTTAATTTAAACATGGATGTGACTAGATGTAGGCAAGCAGTGTATGTACACAGTGCAGATGAAAACGAGTGGCTAATGTAATGTAGGTTAATTAAAACATTTGAAAAGCTTAAATTCAATTAGTATGTACGCAAACTTGTGTTACGTCACACGCAGTGTGCCTGCGCGGCCGCTCTGACCTGGATCTGTCGCACAATAACAGCGTTTCCCCTTTAATAGTTTTTAATTAACGTGAAGTCGGACGCACTGAGTTTTTTTTAACAATTTTAACATGAACAATTAATTGTCAAAACGAGTATGTGAAATCAACGCTCGCGTCGAAAACGCTATAGAATTTTGGTGTACGAATAAAAAATATGAATATCATTAATTTACTAATATTATAAATGCGAATGTTTAGATGGATGTATGTTTGTTAGAGTTTTCCGACCAAACTGCTGGATGTATGTCGATAAAATTTGGCATTGACGGAGAGCATAGTCTGGAAGAACACATAAGGTGCATACTTCTGTTTTTTATAATTCCACGCGGACGGATTCAATTTGTATGCAACATTGTGATTGCAGTTCACGGCATTGCGGCAGCTGATTACATCACATGTCCCCAACTTCATACACATTAGGTGGTAACGACACTAGTAAATTTAACTGGTCAGGGAGCCAACTGAAAATATTTCTTTACCAAAAGCTGAAAATTTCTTTAGAAATCGGCAATTAAGTAAAGTTGATTTTTTTATCCTAATTTAATCTGAAGGTGTATCGCTGGTCCTATTTGGACGACATTCCGCTATTTGATACGGAATATCGTCCATTTGTGTGGTGTGTGATTTCGCTGTGAGGTGAGTCTGCGTGTATTGTGCAGTGTGCTTAATCTTATGAATCTATGAATTTACACACATATGCTTGTACTAGTTTAAATACAGAGAACCTGAGAGAAAATCCTGACTGTTAAAGTAGCGGAGGGGGACCGGGAGGGGGAGGTCCCTAGCCTGTGCCATAGAGTATCCTTGTTCCGTCCACAATGTGGCAGGAAAATTCCGAAAACGATTGGATTAGTGATTGTCTTTAGTTACATCAATTACTTTTGGTCGATTACATTTAGTAGAGCTATTTTTTGGTTCAATTTAAACACCTACGCTGACTCCTTCAATCAAACGTTGTAAGTAATGTTTGTTAATCTTTAGTATATTGCTAAGCTTTGTATTAAGAATAAATTAAGATGCTTTAAACTTCATTAAGGGATTAATATTTAAAGGTATGAAGTATCATATCTTACGAATATATCGTAACTTCTATGCTTACAGTCTTTTATTTTCCCCTTAAGTGTCAAGGGCCTAAGGCCTAAGACATAAGGGCCGCTCCTAACTAAGTACCTCTTAATTTAATAGAAAGAGATGAATATTTTGCCTGCACATATTGAGTTTAAAAATAAAATCAGACCTATTTGGTTGACTCGATCATCGTTGCCATAGGTCGCAGTGGAGGCCGCAATTTCCTGGCTAGGTCGCGTCACAACTTACTTCCCTCCGGACAAAGCTCGCTGCTTTAATTTCAACGTTATCTTTGCCACCAAGGACTCCAACGAAACATTAATCAAATATTTGAATGTAACTCTTTCACAGTTTCATTAAATGCGAGGGAATAGTATATTTTTCTAGTTAGAAAGGGATTTATATGTATTGTAAACATTCAATTACAGAATATACTCAATTTATGAAATCTTATGATGTCATATCTTGTCGTCATAAATAAAATAAACACAAAGGAAGAATTTAAGATAAAGATTGTTAGATAATCGTGGATCCAATTATCTCTGTCATCTTCTTTACTTTCTATATTTAAAAATGTAGAGACATATTTTTTTAGTAAAAAAAGGTATGAATGTAATAGCTTTTAATTTCTTGTCTTAAACAAATAGGAAGTATCTCTCATCAGGAATAAAGTCTAAAAATAAAATAGCAATTAAGTTCACGCCACAACGAGCTAAAATATCTTTTCCAAATTGCTTTGTGTTATAGAAATTGCTTTGGTATTCATCAAACTTTATCAGGTACTCTTTTTATTGCTTATAGGAATTGGTCTTTTTTATGACTTCTTAAAGGAAAGTGGTTTCGAATCATTGTGCACAGATTTTTATATCTTACGTATTCTGTAAAATAACAAGCTTACTTTTCTCGATGATATATTTCTGATGGAAATGAAATAATGAAAACCTATGTTTTTTTTTCTTATGCTGACCACACGTTACGCCACAATAGACCTTGAATGTTTTTTTTGTAAAGTCAATGGTTTGTTGAGTGGTCGTACCGGAGGTCTATTTTTGTCTGCTTTCTCTTCCCACAGTGAATTTGACGGAGGTGAGGATTCACAGAAGGGGAGATAACTCTTTTTGTGAGTACCGTCATGATACAAAAGTGTTTCCTGGAAAGCAAGAAAAAGTATTAAAGAGTAGTTTTATTCGGGCAATAAAACGGTATAATTTTCTACGACAAGACCTTACTTTCGGCTTAAAACTTATTGCACATACTATAACGATAACGCCCTAAATAAATATTATTACTAAGTCGTAATAAAAGCGTGTCATAGTTTTATCCACAAAGTAGTTCACGTCTCAGGTACATTTTAGAAATGACAATAACCCTAAAAGTTTTCAACTGTTTGTGAAATGTTAAAATATATGGGCGACCTCATTTCGAGTTTTTGAATACAAAAGCGTAAATGTATATACTACTAGCTGTTGCTCGCGACTTTGTCCGCGTGAATAAAAAAATATAGCCTATGTTACAGCTAAATTACCTATCTAACAGTGAAAGAAATTTTAAAATCGGTCCAGTAGTTTTTGAGTTATTTCAATACATACAAAAATATAAAAATACAAATCTTTCCTATTTATAATATTAGAATAGATAGTGAAATATACAGACAATTCTCGTAGTATAGTCAAAATTAAACCAAATTAGCTTTTTGATCGGATTTCAGAAATATTTGCGAATTAAGTTTGATTGATGTTTAAAATCGAAAATGCAAAAATTATTAAGTTCGTGTCTTTGTTACACTCGTAACATTAAATGCAAGTGCAACATTGTTTTCAAGGTAATAAAACCATACGACGAATCGACGAAACAATAAATTCCAGTACCAAAGTAGAACAGATTAATGCGGTAATAAATATTTGCGGAGCACAGTATGAGCTCGCTGCGCTGTAAACGAACTTGCATTAAATAGCGTGGATGCGGTATTTCAATTTGTCTCCGCACTGTGTTCGCTGTGAATTAATGCTAGGACGACAACTACTGGCTTCATTACCCCACGGCGCCGTGAATACTGACTTGTGACGTCACGACTTCATTGAATACGAGCTGAGCCTGCAATTTCCCGCCCAGACATGCCCGCCAGACTTATTGAAATCCAAACGTTATTGAATGCAGACGGAGGAATTAAATTTATAAGTCCATATTTATTTTTCGTATGATTTCATGATCGTCGTCTATAGTGACTACAAAAAAATTCTTGTTATAAATTTTGAGCTCCATAGAACGTATTATGTAACTTATTGCGCTAGACATTCCTTAATTGAGCGATAAGGGTTTTCCTTAGTGTTAATAAGGAAGAGACCTTGACGACTCAATACGGCATCAAGTTTTTCCAAAACAATTTCTTTGTACATGACTGACGTTTGTAATTTATCACAATGTAGTTTATTTACAACAAGCTTTCGCCCGCGACTCGATCCGCGCTGAATTGAATCAAAACTAATAAGTAGCCTATGTGTTCTTCCAGACTGTGTTCTACATCGGTGCTAAATTCCATCGAGATCCGTTCAGTAGTTTAGTCTACGAACTCTAACAGACATTCATCCAAACTTTCGCATTTATAATACTAGTAAGAAGTAAGATGTAGTTTTTCATAAACAGCCTTAAAACTTGACAAGTGTAAGATGCATTTAAATGATATGCAAGGATCAAAATGATAAAACCGTAGTAATTATTAAAACAATGCGGTAAATAGAAATAAGAATTCACAAATGCTGTACCACTGCAGTCCATGAAACCAATAAAGCGATAATTTAAAATGTCACGTATTTCAGCGCATCGCAATATGCAAAGTGCTGATAGCACAACGCAAGCGTCAGACTAATGCAATGTATATTTGCGTATCGCCGGACGGTAAACCGAACACGAAATGGTAATTTGCCATACCTCATAAAGCTCTTTGATTATCCCCTTTAATGGAGTTTGAAACTGTTTGACATTCGAGATGGTTGAATCACGACATCGTTGTGACTAGATTATCTTGTACTGAGAGGTATTTTGTTAACAAATGTTTTCAATTAAATTAAATTAACGATCAACTTTTACTTTAAATTAAATATTTAAATATCTGCTCGTAAAATTTATTAACTCCAGACTAATATGTGGACAAACACATAATTAATGTTTACACAGAAATCTTAATTACTAAAATTCTTATATCTAGGATTTTATCGAGTATTGTAAAAGGAATTCCCTGTAAGTATTACTTTGGATTAAATAAGCAAAATCAAATGTACTAACAGCTTTTCTCACTTTAACCCACTTTTCACCTCGCCTTATCTACACTCAAGTGACAGGTGTCGAGCTTTTCGCTTAATGGCGAAACCTACTTTAGAAATAGTTATTTCTACATTTCATGATTTAAAATTTGCAAGTGGAACAGTGCTAACATAAATAAGAACAGTAAGTTTCTACTAACGTGTTGTCATTCCTTTCGCACCCTTTGAAAACGATAGGGACAACCATATGTTTCTCTACAATCGTTTTAACCTTGGAAATTCACATTAACATTGACTCAAAACACGATGTGTCCCATCTAACCAATACTGTCTTTACAACGTCTGCAAAAAGCGTAACGTTGACATTATCCTTCTTTAACGTGACTTTTATGTGGTAATTTTTTCAAGTAAAACCTAACCTATCACTTGATTCAAAAAGATATTTTACTTTTATCTTTACTGCCAATATTTAACATGTCCTATCTAATAAAACATGTGTTATATGACAATATTCCGATATGGCAAATAAAACGTAAGGCTCATAAGATTGCTTGGCATTTAGTAAATCGTCACGTAAAGTGATCGTGCGTTGGACGTCGCATACAAACAATAATTCCTTCAGTACGATTTCATTTTACGAGTGTCGCACGTATCCTGCGTTTATCTCGGACGAAATTTATGACCACAATAACTCTCCTTCTCGATACGTAAGCCTCACTTACTTGTTTGTGGATTTGAAATTTTACTAGATGGACATTTATTAGATAAGGAAGGGTTTTGCTGGTTAGACAGCTGCTATATGTTGAACCAGATATAGGCTACAGCGTCGAATGAGTAGCAAAGAATAGGTTCATATCTTTTCTGTCATATCCATAACCTTCATGCTGACGTCCTGTTTATTAGCCTATTTTACTCTGTGATAACCTATCTTTCTAATGGCGAAAGAATTTTTGAAATCGGTTCAGTAGTTTCGGTGCCTACTAAATGCAAACAATCAAATTTCTTTAGAATATCAGTATAGGTAACCTACACTTGAATTGAAATAAATATTATATTATTAGCTAAAAGAAATGACAAGTTTAATATGAAGATAAACATGATGTTAATTGTATGATTTTGTTCCAGAAAAACCAGTAAATGCCGCGAAGGAAACATAACACACGGCGAGATGGACGACTTATAGCAGCGGGCAGACGCCAACGATACCTGGGAGGGTGGCGGTGGAAACGGAAAGATGTTAATAATAGTGTTAGTGCATTTCATCACACTACCTGTGATCACTTGGAGGCCAGTCAAAGGGGATACGATTATGGAAGATAAGACCCAACCGCTAATCAGTTCAAGAGTCGTCAGAACTAAATACGGAGATATTAGAGGATTTATAATGACACCAGAATCGAGGTTTCTTGAACCAGTGGAAGTGTTCCGCGGAGTACCATATGCATCTCCTCCTGTGGGTTCTTTAAGATTTATGCCTCCAGTATCAGGAGCGCAATGGTCAGGTGTCAAAATAGCAGAAGAATTCAGTCCGGTCTGTCCACAAGTGCTGCCAGATATAAGAAATGAAACGGCAGTCTTGAAGCGGATATCACGAGGGAGGTTGGAATATTTAAAAAGGATATTACCATTTTTAACGAATCAATCAGAAGATTGTCTCTACCTCAACATTTATGCTCCCGCTCAAGGTAATTATAATTTGATGTTGTATTTTAATGTTAATTCGAATGTAGATTTAAGGCCTGTCCCACCACTGGCTTATAAAGACTCAGATAGCTTAAAATGACGTCACTATCAGACAAGGGAACGAAATCCGATATTTCCATCACATATTTTACAGGTTCGATTGTTATCAGACAATTTACAATTTGGTGAGACAGGCCCTAACTGTCCTTTTTACTTGAGTAAACCAATAATTGTTTATTAAAACTCTATTTTTCTATGCGTGCACGTTTTATCGCTTGTTTGTGCCTCTTTTTCATTCATATAAAATAGGTCTACAAATTGACATCAATTTATTTCCTTAGGCTGTAATGTTAGCTAGTGTCTGCAGGATTATATAAAGCCTGAGTTAAAATTTCCAAAGGACCGAGCGTTCAACTGGCGTAATTTTCAAAAGAGCTTTATCCTTGGAGAGAAAAATCACTTTTATTTCTCTGTAACGAAATTCGGACCGAGGGTTCAAGGATTTAAATAGCACCCCCTCCCTTAACGGAATTAAAAATAAAGTGGATGAATTTTGTCTTATATATCACAGGCTATGCTAATTTGACAGTCTTTGTAACAAATGATAGTATTATACGTAATGATTCTAAGGGTGATCTTGTTAATTAGGATATCGTGGTAGTTTTTTCCTCCAAATTTTTAGTAACAATTACCTAGTAACTACAAAACGGCTAAATGGATATGAACGAATATTTGAACGGAGATTAATTACATTCTGAAGAAGCACGTCAGCTGCTCATTATTTTAGTCCCACGTACAAAGCCGCGGGTTACATATATTTATCTTCAAATCTTTAACACATCATCGAGATGCAAGGTAAGTATTCAATATAGAAATGTTCGTAGCACAGCGGATCCGTAGCGATTTGTAGAGCTGATGTAGCGTTGAATGGCATAGCTCTGAAGCTACTTTTATTATATTGTAACGCGGAATATTGTAAAATATCGGGTTAAAGGAAAGCGACATCCTAGACTGCTACAATAGTGCTACGTCCGCGGGAACTCGATATAAATTGGAAATAAAGTTAAAATTAAATGTTTGATAAAAATCTTGCTCTATTTTGCTACAGAAATTAGATAGAAAGTTTTTTAGTTTGTAGATATTTAAAACTTAGAATATTGATGACCGGATAAGATGCATTTTAGTTTTTTTTAAATTTTGTGACAAATAAAAACTTAAATTTGATACGTTATTTAAGATTTTGCATTTGAATATGTGACGAACCTCAACATTAGGTGCTGATAATCTGTTACTAATGTGATTAAAACAGTTCTATGGCATACTTTTACAGCGTAGTGAACCAGCACATGTGACCTGATTTGCCGCCAGGTAAAGAACGCTAGGCTACATTCATGTCGGCGAGCAATATGAGCAACGATACTTTTTCGTCGTCGAAATAGTCATAAAAGTGAACACGGAGCCTCAAAAAGGCGAAAAGAAGCTAGGCGGTACAGATATTACGTTGAAATCCACCGAATACGTTTTTTGCACTTCTGCATGGTTTTGCCTTCAGCTTTTGTCACGAACACACGTCACAATTACGAAAAGATACTTTACGATTGGTACAAGTGATAATTATTTTAATAACTCGAAATACGCCGCGAAAGCGATATGGTATCGAAATATTAGCGGGACTTTAATATGTAAAAATTCACTTATTACGATTTCATAATAATTCTTAAGAACTCATAAATCGTTATTGCTAGAAGATCCGCGTATTCGCAACACTTGCACCATACACTAATTCGCTGTTTTTTCGTCGTAATTTTGGAAGTCCCCTCATGCCAAAAAGTAGGATTTTTTGATAACCCTCAGGAGGAGTGCAATTAGCAGTTTTAAGTAGAGTGCCTTGTTGGGGAAGAGACTGTAAGCTTTCATAAACCGCACGCTGGAGCGGTCACGTGTATACCGAGCATAAGATTTGAAACTTATTTCTTCGTTGAGGAACTAATTTAGGGTAACTTTCTTTAATTATCGTAGCGTAATTGGTTATTTTTATAAAGTATTAATTACAGTCAAAATTCTTTAAGACGCAAGACTCTCTTGTGTAATTCATTATAGTTAAAAAAATCGCGATGGTAACAACAATTTTCAATACGAAATTCTGTTTCGAAGTAACAAAAATGTACAGAGTACCCGACAAAACCCAGATTTATCCTTTTCTTTACATCCATCAGGGCGATAAGGCTTGCAGACTTAGCCAATTCGTGTTGATACGGACTCGTCGAGGCCCGGGGGGGGGGATCTTTTTTGTTCCCATTGCGCAAAGAAATCTGAATAGACGGGTGTAAGTTTTCACGACGCTGTACTTTACCAGTAACACATTCCAACTGTACTTTATTTAAATTAAGAACACAAACAAAAACTTTCAGAGCGGGTGCACCTTTGACTAAACTATCGCACAACGGTGGTGCGATTGTCGATTGTTTCCCAGCCAATTCAACTGTTTAGTTGCACAACTAAAATCGAGTAGTGTACGCACCTCCATATAAGCTCATAGGAATTAAAGCGAGACTAAACAGTTGTGCGATAGTTTAATTTCAGGTCTGCGCATGCTCTTATAATTACGAATTACTATGATAAATCCATACTATTTTAAGTGTCTTTCTGGATACCTTTTTTTTAAATAACATAACATATCTGTTATTTAGATTTTATATCAATGTTTATATTAAAAGTTGAAAAGTTCAGATTCCTAACAATGAATAATAACGGAATCCGAATAATACAACGAAATATTTTGGTTTTAAAACAAAAAAACTAGGCGCATCTTTAAGTAAATCAGTTTTTCCATCGTGATATAGAAACAATAGTTTTTGTAGCATTATTTTAAGGTTTATTAATGCTAAGATATTTTTGATGCATGCATTGGTATACACTATTGTAATTATTGTCTTAAGTTCTCTGAAATTTTGAATAAGATAGAAAATACAGTTAAATAGCTTCCCACAGAAGTTGTGTAATAACTTAGATCTGTGTAAATTTATTGTGCCCTATTAAAATGTAGGTCACACACAATCCGTCCCTTTCTGTTAAACTCTTATCCCTTAAGGCTTAACATTTACGACGTATTAGATATTATAAAGCTGAGAACGTATTGTTCAACTTGTTACTACCGTCTGCTTTCATAGCTATAAAACTATTCTTAGGGCCTGTCCCACCAAATTGTAAATTGGCTGATAACAAATCCAACGTGTAAAATATGTAGTGGATATATCGGATTTCTTTCCCTTATCTGACAGTGACGTCATTTTTAAGCTATACAAGCCTCTATCAGCAATTGTTGGGATAGGGCCTAAATGTACTTGGTTTTTATAAAAAGAGTAAAAGAAGTCCACAATTTTTCAATCAATTTTTGATTTATTAACACTGTTATTCATCCAAATAACAATTATGAACTTCGCAGTTGAGTAAAGTCTCGTGTTTATTTTATTTTTTTGTTTAAAATAACAAACACTCCACCCATTGTACTCCTTTTTGGTCTCGCGATTGAATTTTCCAATCAAATTTAATTTCCCTTGACATGCAAAACTTTATAATTTGAAATTCTAAACGAAATTAATGTTTTCTTTGTATCAACGATCCATTCAGTATAAGTGATTGTTTAAAATAAACTCGCAATATTTTCGTCGTTATTATAAATTTTCTTATTAGTGAGTAACAAACATCCAAACATTTTTGCTAGTTGGCATTTAAATTATACGGTTTTTTTAAACTTCGCACACGTTTTACATCTTTACCTGCGTATTAAAAAAATGAAAGGACTATACAGGTCGTCAAGGCTACTTATTGCAGCTCGTGATTAAAATGTGCTGAGATGCGTGTCAACCAATCGTCAATCGATACTTGTGTATCGATACTTACTCGTATAATAAAATTGTATTAAGTTTGAATAGCCCTATATACTGTAATGTATCTAAATGATTGTGCGTACAGCAGGTGTGCGTGACGCGGCTGCACGTTATCCCGTATTGGTGTTCGTGCACGGCGAGAGCTACGAGTGGAGTTCGGGCAACGCGTACGACGGCGCCGTGCTAGCCGCGCACGCCGGTCTACTCGTCGTCACCATCAACTATAGGCTGGGACTCCTCGGTAATATTTTAGGGTACCACTGTTGAATTGTATTGCAAAATTAGTATAATTTCATTTATGATGTAAAACACACCTTGTTGAAATCACACAATGGAATTAATTTAATCATTACCAACAAGTGACCACCGAAAAAACATTATGCGAATTTATACATTGTTCTCTACCGATGTACGAAATATGCCTAAATCTGACAAGCTATGATTTTACATACTTTTAATTAATAGACAATATGACCTATCCTTATTCTCATAATAGAAAGAATTTAGTCAATATTATTATTTAGCATTTCCACAAACGATTTGCAAAATCACGCAACACTGATGACGTCATGGTTTTTCAAACAGAATGGCATAAAATCAATCAATAACATTTTGTTTAGCAAACATTAAAACTATGATCACTGCATCGCATGTTATGCGTCCATAAAGCGAACTCTTTGCTTCGACTTGGCTTTATTAGATCAATCGCGTTCCGACGCGTCCCACTAAAATATGTTTGCAAATGTAACCAGTCTTATCGAACGAGCATTTTACGATCTATTTATGTATTTAATCGCGTTTTATGTGACAAAATGTATTTTATGTGCGTAATATAAAATATAATCTCATACTCATGTGGCTACACATAACAAATTTGAGGTCTGTTGAAAGAACTATCGACCTAAAAATGACGTTATAAATACTAAGGTCGCTATCTAAATAAAAAAAGTTAAGGCCTGTCCCACAATTCTTGTAAATTGTCAGATTCTTATAATAATCCAAGGTATAAAACATGTGACGGAAGTATCGAATTTTGGTACTCTATCTGACAGTGACGGCACTTTTAAGCTATCTGAACCTCTATCAGCCAGTGGTGGGAATGGCCCTTAGACTCTTCAGTTACAACTTAACGTCTATAGGGAGCTTAAGATAACTATTGTTAATTAATTGATGTTTATTAATAGCTTTTTTAATAATAGTGGTTGTTATAAAAGTAGAAATTCAATAAACGATCGCGTCACCGTAAAATATAAAACCTCAAATTCTGAATTTTACGAAAGTAACCGTCTTATTGTCACGTTTACAAGAATGTTATTGTAATTTTATGATAGCTATGTCCTGTAGGAAGTCCTTGGAATGCTTTTGATTGCGTCGCAACTACGTTTACGTCAGAAATTCTCGGTTGCGTAATTTTGTGAAAATTATTTGCGGCACGGCGGAAGAACTTGAAGAATTCCATAACATGGCGGCGCTTCTGAAATGTTTAGCTAAAAGTTATTATAAGTGACTGTAAAGAGGGTGGGTGTTACATTGTTAAACTTATGTTAAGTTTTCCCGCATTTTCTTACCAAGTCAGTGCTCGTTTACATTATCCAAAAGTATTTTACTCAATGTTCAATTAAATTTTGATGAACAAAAATCTTTGTACAATTATCAAACGATAGTATGCATGGATTATATTATAGACGTTGCATGTCGATAATCTAGGCTAGACAGGTATTATTTTTCTTCTTAAAGTGCCTCTCCGACTAGCGAAGGTTGGCGGTCAGTTCTCCAAATATTACTTTATCTCTTGCGAGGCGAAATAGTTGGGCGGCACTCGCAATTCCTGTCCACTCTCGGATGTTGCGTGACCAGGATTTCTTTCGACGGCCAACACTCCTTTTTAATAATCTTTTTTAGGTATTATTAATAAGGTTTTATTTTCCATTGTATGGCGAATATGTATGGAAGTAAATTCAGATATGCTGATGTGAGTTATGAAAAATAGTATTTAAGGGCTTATAGATGGTGCAGGGATTTGAGATGGTGATGTTTTAATATTAATACCTATTACAATACTAAAATGTCGGGAAATTAATTGTTATTTCAGCGCTGCTTTCGTCATATAAAGGAAGGGGGAATTAAATTAATTTGTTAACAAATCCGCTCCGAATGAATCATTTAAGAGCGCTGGGTGTAGTGAGAGTGAGACTCCTCGTTACCGGCCTGTTATCTTCCTATTGTTATGTAAATTTGTTTAACCGGTCTATTCATCTTGTTTCCTTTGACGAAAATTCCTTTGGATTTTTTCCTTACTTCTTGTTGACTTTCTTTGTGATACTTTATTACTGCGTCTTAATTAATTTTCGTTTAATTCCTTCTCAAATTTGAAACACAATAAAGTTGTATGTATCAACTATCTATACTAATATTGTAAAGTGGAAAGATTTGTATTTTTGTATGTATTGAAATAATTCAAAAACTATTGAACCGATTTCAAAAATTCTTTAACCGATAAAAAGCTACTTATTCACTGAGTAACATAGGCTATATATTTTTTTAATTCACGCGGATGAAGTCGCGAGCAACAATTTAAATGGCTTCGGTAAATTTTACCTAGAATAGTTCAATAGTAATCAATGGCATATTCTGAAAATGCACTGTTTCCTAAAATATGAAATTCTAAGTAGCAATCGGTAAATAATTTTTTTGTTTCGATTTGTACCACTATCGCTGATTACTAAAATATGGGCTATTGTTTTTCATTCGGGAACTAGGTCACCGCTCTTCAAATGTTGTATCTTTGCTTTTATTTGTGCATTGAATTTCTATTTAAATTTAAACATTTCGAAAGCCTCTTTTGATATTGGAATAATACGAAAAATATGAACAAAAATTCTACATTGGCAGTACTAACTTATTCATCAGTATATGGAACTTTCCGTGTATTTGAATTAAATTATCTAAAAGGTTACATAAGCCTCGACTGTAATAACACTATCTAAGCCACGTTTGGTCATAACAAAAGCCGAGAATAAAACACTCGTTCTATTCTTTACGGAGTTCAATTTTGCTTGCCCACATTTATCATCATCCAGCAAGCTATTTCTTTTTATAGCCACTCTTATCTTTGAATGGCCCAAAGTCGTTAAAACTAAGTAATAAACCCTGTATTACATTTTTGTATCCTAACATATATCCTCTTAATTAAGAAAATGTTTTTCTACGAAATATCTAGTACAAGCTTACGTCCTCTACTCCGTCGGCATGAAATTAAAAAAAAAACTACGTCTTCTTCCAGACTCTCCTCTACATTTGTGCCAAATTTCATCGAGATCCGTTTAGCCGTTTAGGCTACAAACACTAACAAACATCCACCCATCTAAACTTTCGCATTTATAATATTAGTATGAAGAATAATGAAAAACAGACGTAACATTAAGGAAAACATTGTTTGTTATACAAGAAGAAAAACTTTCTTTCGTTTCGAGGTGTTGCCTAATGAATACAGCTGCGATCTGAATCGCAAATAAGCTGTTATAAGGCACATACTACACGGTTAGGAAACTTTCTGTAACTCATATCTTATTAATAAAATTAATCAGAAAACATCAATCTGATTTAAATTGTGTTTACGTCATTGTAATGAATATAAGGTCATAAGATATAGAAAGCTATCCAAATCAAAATATTATTTACAGCTGGGATACAATCTATTATAACAAACAAAATGTACGTTTACATTCTCCAAAGCCGCCACAGGATTAGTTTCATAAACATAACATGTTTATGAAACTGAGCCCAGGAAATATGCAAATAGTCGCCGCCATTTTCGTTCGATAAACTACCGCAAACGGGACACAATAACTCTCTTTCGCTCGATTACATTTGCGTTACAAAAGAAATGAAATATTATGTTGCAGGTTACTTCTAAATGGATGTTAGTTTATTTCCGAAATGAATTATATTATGCTAAACAATGGCTTAACGTTAAGCCTGGTTTAAAGTATTAATATGACATGCTAAAATTAACTTTGTTACCAGGCTTCCTGAACCCCCGTTCAGATGAATTCCCAAGATCGCCAGCTAACTACGGACTGATGGACCAGATCGCCGCCCTGCACTGGATAAAGGAGAACGTCGGTGTGTTCGGTGGAGACCCGACTAACGTGACCCTAATGGGCCACGGCACCGGCGCAGCGTGTGTACACTTCTTGCTTACGTCACTCGCCGTTCCTGAAGGTTAGTTAGTAAACATTTATAAAATCGAGTAGTTATTCGACTGGCATTTATGTTTGAAAAATTAAACTCATTGCTTTACAACATACAATGGGATGATAATCTAATAAGTTGAGATAGATAATATGTTAATTAACTAGCTGTTCCTATGCGGCTTCATCCGCGTGAAATTATAAAACCTTTATTTCATTGTTTACCTACATTTGTCAAATTATCAATTGCAAATGTCAAAATGACATGACATGATGACAAACCATGGCAATCTTGCTTCCTTGATGTTGGCAACAACTTATGGTCTCTTTCCCACATTAGAGTTTTTATTCAAAATATTTACCCCCTAAGTTTAATGGCATGAAAATATATAGCCTAAAGCGTGACGTAAGTGTAGGGCTTTATATTAAAAAAATATTATTCAAAAATATGTTGTAATTGCTGACATCTCAGGCAACAAAGAAATGTGTGTTTACGCTTTATTATATTAAGTATAGATTCCGTACGGAATCGAATGTAACTTCGATGTTCTTAGAAGTTAACCATTGAACTACTAATGCTATCTATTTAACATTGAAACGTGTCCGCTGACAGCGCTTATTCCACGGTACCTTTATTTGGTTATAGAATGCGAACTAGCCTTTCATAGTGTTTCTCTGCAAACTATCCTATGTAAACAAGATCCCAACTCGATGCTTGTAGACTTTAAGTATTCACTGACGCAAATGCTTATTTAGTTCAGGTAACTGCTTACTATTTACCTTTTAGTTTTGGAAGTTTGAAATTTTACAATGGATTTTCTGACAGACATGGTGTTTAAGTATTATTATTTAAATGAGATATTAAAATGACTTAAAAATATATGAAAATAAATAACCCAATTCCCAAGTAAGCTTGGCCGGTTGCTGATTTTATAATTCTTTCTTTAATGACCAAAGCGTTTAGTTCAATGTTGGAAAGATTCCAGCGAACTGTTAACTCTGAAATATGATTACAAAGAGATGACTCCGAAAGATGGCTTCTACTTACATTTTTAATTTAACAGATGATGTGATTAGACGGTTAAGAAACTAGTATTATTAGGTAATTAGTAACTTTATTTAACCTTCTTTTTAATTAATTTACGTTAAATTAGTACTTAATGTAAGTAGCCTATGTGTTCTTCCAGACTATCCTCTGCAACTATGCGAAATTGCATCTAGATCCGTTCTGCAGATTAGGCTACAAACTCTAACATCCATCCATCCATCTAAACTTTCTTAATCCATGTACAACTTATTACGAATTTGGTAGATTACTATTAATTATTTTATTTGCACTAACATTGGCTAAAGCAAATGGTATATTACACACATAAAAGTTATAAAATTCTTTACGATATATAAGACGGGAAGACTTCACCGTGATCCGTGACCCAGTGTCAGCGGAATCTATTATTCAGAGGCTTAGAGACGCAATGCAACTGGCATTTTATTTTTACGAAGAATACTCACTTACAGCAAGAAATATTAAAGACTGTCACACGTAGAGTTGTTAAATAGACGCAATGAATCCCGTACAACCAAACGGTAGCGTTAACTACGAGTATAACTGAAGTTGAACGGTTGTGATTAGCGTTAGACGTCATTTTGACCAGCGCAAAACTGGTGTAGCGAATATTATGAGCATCCGTAGACGTATCCATCGAGAATGCGCTGGTTAAGGTTTATAGTTAGTTAATGTAACTCACCCTTAGTAAATTTTAAGGTTATTAGTATATTAGCCTTACAAATAATTTTAACTTTAACGATAACCGGCGATATAATGCAATTCACTGCTTACTCTAAGAGAGCATGTAACGAATTCAAAGTAAGGAAGTACCTTAAACTAGATAGAATAGCGGGGTAAAGATAGCCACTTAAAAAATTATACGGATAGAATTGACTTGTGCAGACTATATTAGTGTAGTTTTAAGTTACTTTATGTTAAAGCAACTGATCAAATCTGAATTTTACAAATTTATTAGAGCAAATCCACAAAGCTATACATATATTCCAGAGTATTGGAGGTAACATTGATTTATGATTCAAACAAAACTATGAATACGTTTCTCGCTCTACTTCCATTCTCAATTTGAATATTTCGTGAATAAATAATGCGTGTTTGTATAGCTTATTCGAAAACAAATCGATAATAAATTAGAACAATTCTTTTAGCTATGATAACAGTTATGTATTAAATATGTTTTTTTATGCTAATGAATGTCATCAAAGACATTATAGTGGTAATTCTACGATCAATGTTTCTGTCATGTCCAAACACATACAAAAATCTATACATTTACCATTTCACAGTGGTAGAGCCCGCTTTAACATCTTAGCACGAATGGGCTGGGTCGGCTCGCCCGGTGCAATACCACGACCACACAGAAGGCAGGCGTGCAGTGGGAGCAATTCCGCGTACAGTCTGATGATAAGAAAAGGATGGGAAGGGAACGTGGATTTGACGCTGGAGGAGAAGCATAGGAAGAAAATATCCTCTTTATGTGCATTTTCTCCTCCGTCCATGAAGAGTGGGCAATTCGCTATTGCAAATGTCTATGGGCAGCGGTCGCTTCGCCATTTAGGCGAATTCAGGTGGCCGCTTGCTCGTTTGCTACCCTATGATATAAAAAAAAACATGAACTACGTTGTAAGAGCGAAGGACCAATTATAATATTTCTCGCAGGTCTCCTGTTCCACAGAGCTATTTTAATGTCCGGCTCCGGTCTAAGTCCCTGGTCTCTAGTCGCTGACCCACACAAATACGCCACGATAGTCGCGAGACATGCCAACTGTTCTCCCGGTAAGGTGCAAATATCAGATACATAACTATGTTGTAGTTTCCAAGTTTAGCTGTATTTTAATCTAAATTACGTTGTAAATATATTGAAATAGGGATCCAGTGATAAAACCAGACCAAAAATTGTCTTCCAACATTCTATTTTTGTTCTTCGTGTGGCATATTCCTATATCGAAGATATCGTAAGTAGAGTCAAAAGAGTACTAGATTGTTGGCAAACTAAATAAAGTTAACCAGACGTCGAAGACGAAAGTAGACGTTGAAGATCACACTAGTAGAACAATCCCAAATCAGTATGCAAAGATTTGATAAACGTATACAATCTAGGTTAGAATTGTGATGCAAGTGTTTTTATGTACTACAATATCTCTTGGAAACTCTCTTGGGAACTCGTAGAATAAGTCACAGTTACATACAGATCTCACCCCGCCGGCTCTGCTGCGGTGTTTACGCGAGCGGCCGCTAGAGGCGCTGCTGTCGGCGCCCGTGCACGCACCGGACTTCTCGTACGCGTTCGGGCCCAGCGTTGATGGAGTTGTTATTGGTAAGAGTTAAATCTTTATTTTATAGGTTACTAGCTTTCGCCTGCGAATCCGGCCGCGAGGAATTAAAAAATGAGTACCCTATGTGTTCTTCCAGAGTATCCTATACATCTTTGCCAAATTTCATCGTGATCCGTTCAGCTGTTTAGGCTACAAACTCTAACAAACATCCATCCATATAAACTTACGAATTTGTAATATTAGTAAGATATATTTGAAATAATATAGAAATCATTTATCACACAGTTTGCATAAGTGCTGCGAAGTAGATACAATATTTGTATTAAAGTATTTTTAAGTAAATAATTTCTTACGCAGAATAAAAGTTGCAAAAGTTCGAGGAAGCTATTAAAATGTAATAAGGAAGCTCAAATCAACAATGATTTTAGTATTCTTGTAATGTGGCGGATTTCCAATACCAACTTTTTCATAAGAGTGTTGACAAACGGAGCGCGTTCTCGATATTATTAAATTTTCTTACAAAGTTTTCTCATTTTATTTGCTGCCACGTTTTCATCTCGCCTTGTCCCATAACATTTTTCTTCCTGCAAACTTTCTTTTTGGCATTCTTAAACAAATTGTTTTCTTTTGTCAACGCATTAATTTTATTAAAAAAACATTCTTGTGAAGTTTCCATACATACTTCTGACAATTTTTCAAAAGGAATTACAATTGCCATATCAAAGTTATAAGTATGTAAGCCAAGCAAAAGTAATTTGTTTTTCAATTTAGAAAAATCTCCAAGTAACTTCTTTCTTCTTAAACTTCCACATTAAAAGTGTATTTATTAGACACAGGTGACCTTCTAATGAATCCAGAGAATGGTTACGACTGGGGTGGACAGAGTCTGCATTCCGGCAAGCAGACCGCTGTCAACATCATCAACGCCGTGCTCATGCGCAAGAGCGCTATCGCACAACTCACCAAGTCAGTAAGACATTTAGTACAACAGTAGTGTACAAAACGAAAAGTCAATAACCAAAATAGTTTTTTTATATACGAGTTTAATAAGGCGGCAAGCAAGCGATCATCTAAATCCATCAAAATGGTGAAGCGACCACTGCTCAGACATCCGCAATTGCAGATGCGTTGCCTACCCTTAATCGACGAAAGCGGAGACATACATAAACCTGATATTTCCCCTTCCTATGCGTCTCTGCCGTCATATCCACTTTTCCTTCCCATTCCTTCCTCTTAAGAAATGGGTGGAAAGGGAAAAGGGTTACAATTAGACATCCGGCGCCACACACATTAGACTGTACGCGGAATTACTCCCACTTCGCACCCGTCTTCTGTGTGGTCGTGGTATTACACCGGGCGAGCCGACCCTACAGTGCTCAGATGGCTCTAACACTGTTAAAAAATAAAAGATAATAAATAATAGCTATAAGTAACATTAGAAACTTTGTTAAGGATAGGAACAAGTAGACGCTAACATAACTTGTAAACAGGTATGACTTGATGCTGGGAGTGACAAAAGCAGAAGCATACTTCGCGTTTAGTGGCGACGATGTGCAGTACGGCATCGAGGCCGACAGACGCTCCAAGATCCTTAAATCCTTCGTCAGGAATACATACAGTTATCATCTGTCTGAAATTCTAGCGACCATTATTAACGAATACACCGATTGGGAGAAACCTGTGCAGCATCCTATTAATATCAGGTAATAGCATTGTGTTGATTAATTAAAGGTTCTAGTAAAGTTAGAGAAAACGACTCATTAATATCCAAAATTAAAGCTTTTTATACACGCAAGGGCATTGAATCTTAAATAAATCGCCTTAATATAAAAATAAAAAACATGACATTTTTGTACAATATGATTTTCTTGAATTTTAATATGTTTGTGTTGTCTCTCACTTGCTTCAATTACTGCGTTAACTCTAGAATGCTGTACACCAAGTTTCTTATAGGATTTTCGTTAATATTCTCCCATTTCTCTGTGTGATGAAACTGAGACGTTTTAATATCTTAATTAAGATTTAGTTGTATACACAACACAATTAATTTCATTAAGCTAGTTTAGTTTACGAGATTTAGGGTCTGTCCCACCAAATTGTGAATTATCTGATAACAATCCAACGTGTAAAATATGTGATGGAAATGTCGGATTTTGTTACCTTACCTGAGTCTGTCAGCCAGTGGTGGGACAGGCCCTTATGGATTTTGACGGGGATTCAATGCAAGTGTTCAGTTATTTACGTGTTAGGGACGAGACGCTGGAAGCGCTGAGCGACGCGCAGGTGGTGGCGCCGGCCGTGCGGACAGCCGACACGCACTCCGCGCTGCGCCGCAACTCATACCTCTACGTCTTTGATTACCAGACTAAATACGGAGATTATCCACAGGTCTGTATGAAAGACAATAAATGGCAATAGAATATAATTTATTTATTTATATCACATAGCTACTGTTAGAAAAGCCCATAATTTTGAATAACTTCTCACATATTTACAGAAGTTATAAACTAGATATAGTTTAATAAAAAATAAAGTTTAGAAGATATTTGATGTCTGTTAGTTAAACTGCAATTAATAAGGACTCGAGTTACCTCGTTTACGGAAACGGATGTTTCACTAACAAGATAGTAAGCCAATTACCTGGTCAGGCAATCGACTCTAATTTACCAACAGAACTGGTTTAGATAATAAACTGGTAAAGACTCGTAACAATAAACGTTATTTTCTTAATTGAAGTTCGGTTAGAAATCTGTAAAGCGTCTGGTAATCGTTTAAAGTTAATCATATCTTTTTATTATGAACTAGCTGTTGCTCGCGACTTCCTCCGCGTGAAATTAAAAAAATGTAGCATATGTTACTCGCAGATAAATTACCTTTCTAACGGTGAAAGAATTTTTTAAATCGCCCCAGTAGTTTTTGAATTATTTCAATACATACAAAAATACAAATCTTTCCTATTAATAATATTAGTATAGATTAAGTAGCTTTTGCCCGCGACTCCGTCGCGTGGAATTAAAGAAAATTAAGTAACCTATGTGTTCTTCCAGACTATTTACATCTATACCAAATTTTTTTTTTTTTTTTATTATTGTTATGCAACATCTACAGACTCTAGGTCCGTACTCTTTTTTACACAGTTAACATAGATATACTTTTTTTTTTTATATTATATTGTATATATTATATTTATACCAAATTTTCGATCCGTTCAGCTGCTTAGGTTATAAACTCTAACATCCATCCATTTAACCATCGATCTAAACTTTCGCATTTATTAAGATTCGTTTTTTTTTTAAATATCCGTGCGCAATAACATTTATTGTCTAGCAGTTAAATATTTTTTACTTTACAATAAGGCAGCCATGCGCAGATCTTGTAGTAGCTTAGTTTTAGTATACTTATATATTTGTGTAAAAAGTATTAAATAAATAAAAAATACTTTCTTTTCTTTGCCACATCAGAGTTCTCTTGCTTCGTATATTCTACATTTTAATTTTTTGTCTACAGTATATTTAATTTGGTTGTGTGCTTTGTACATGTAATTAGTGTATTTTTCCAATAAATAAATAGACGTGCTTTAACTTCTGAGTCTGAGTACTAAAAACATTATTGTAGCGTC
>LD689102.1:1260690-1273320 GCA_003118335.3 Papilio memnon
TCACTATAAGTCCCCACCGAGGGGCTCGGAGCCTACCCTAAAGTTAGGGTGACTAGGCCATAGTCAACCACGAAAGTGGGTATAGTAATTAATAATTATACAGCCAATAATAGATCGTCACGAATGTTAAAAAAAATATTTTTTGCGCAAATTAACGATAGAAAAACAGTTAAACACGAAAAAATACAAAATTGCAAGTACGAGTAGAAGAAGAAATTTAGTTTATATGAGGTTCACTATAGTTTACTAATGAAGTTTGTGTAACCTGCCTTAACTTACCACTTACTAAAACTTATAGCAAGATATTTCATATTTTGTAAATATATTTAAATTTTCATGTTAATAAGTCAGAGATGGCAATATTTTACATTTTAAAGTAGAGTTTTGTTTCTAGCAACCCAAATGAGGCTCAAGAAAGTGATCCAATAAGAGCAGGAAGACAAGAAAGAGTAAGAATGAAGAATATGGAATGGACGGCTTACGAAGCTGTTCATAAGAAATATTTGAACATAGATATAAAATCTAAATTAAAGAACCATTACAGAGCACACAGGTAATGGTGACTCAAAATCGCTTTTAGAATATATCCATACTGATATTATAAAGAGGAAAGATTTGTATTTTTGTATATATTGAAATAAATTAACTACTGGGTCGATTATAAAAATTCTTTCACCATTAAAAGCTACGCTGAGCTAAGCTGAGTAACATAGGCTATAGGCAAGAACATAAGGTTAATAACCTTTACTATTATTATTGCTCGCGACTTTGTCCACGTGATATTTAAAAATATAGCCTATGTTATTCAACGATATCGTATTTCTAATCGTGCAAGAAATTTGAAATCGGCCGAGTTTTTGAGTTATTTCAATATATGCAAAAATACAAATCTTTTCTCTTTATAATATTAGTATACAGGAAACAAATTAATGCAGCAATAATATTTGTTCTCAGATTATCCTTCTGGTTAAATCTGGTGCCGGATTTACATCGTCCAGGGGGAGAAGATGTCCCCCCTTCTCATCATCAGCTCGAACACGAGGATACTTCCTTACAGCCAACTTTAAAAACATTCACACCACCGTTTAAGAAGATTACTGATTTAATGCTATCAGAGACAGGAGTTGCTACGAAAATACCCGTGCTAGCAGTACTGAATGTTACCTCGCCATTAAATTTTAACATCGGTGGAATAAACCCAACACAAAGTCCAGATCTACACAAATCGGATGCAACTTCTCCACCCGAAGATGGATTTGCGGCATATTCTACCGCTCTAAGCGTTACAATCGCAATCGGTTGTTCCTTACTTATATTAAACGTATTAATATTCGCCGGCGTGTACTACCAGAGAGATAAAACACGAATGAACGGCCAAGACAACGGTTCCCATTTAAAGAAACGGGTCGAAAACGGTCAAATGCCTAATAACATTTGCGGTGACCTTGAAGGGACATTAACCTATCAGACGAGCCTAAAAAACGATCCATCGACTATCCTCAGTCGGCACACGCACTCGCATCAACTACCACCGCCTGAGTTTGCCGATTTACCGAATAACATGACATTACCTCGAGCTCCTCCGCCTCCGAAAGCAAAAGCGAGCCAACAGGAGAATCAACCTTTACTCTCACATCATATACAGATGATAAACACGAGCACCCTCACTAAGAAGAACACTCAGTTGAACGCTAAGTCGAGTGTGACGATGGAGGAGCTGCGAGTGTGACGTCAGCGCGCGTGACTGCAGCGCGCCGGCAGCTGCAGCGACCTGCAGCACGACGAGATCGTGTGACTCCAGCCGGACCTTCTAGAGAACCTGGTGGACTATATTTGAGTGAAGTTCTCGGATAGAAGGTTAAAAACATTGTGAAACATTAAAAGTTTATTTAAATAGTGTAGTGAAATCAAACTATATCGAGACTGTGACTTCAGCGGGACCTTTAAAAGAACCTTACGGATTAATGTTCTCAAATAGAAGTTTAAAAACAGTGTGTGAAACGTTTAAGAAATTTTATTAGTGGAAAAACTGTATGAAAAATTAATATTAATTTAGTGAAATAAATCAAACGATTAGTGTAACTTTAAATGACAATTAGTGAAGTGTGTGAAAACTGTATGATCATATCTGAACAATTGTATTACAGACGTGTCTACGTTATTGTGTATATGTATGTAAATATTAAAGTATATGGTTAAATAAATTACTGTACATAGTTGTGTCAACAGTTCAGCCATATCCCTCCTACACCGTTGTAATTTGTAATCTCGATATAGAATTTAGCATTCAATTAACATGTAATTGGTATTCTCTCTATTTTCTATTGAAATATATTTTGAAGCTCAGTGTAGTTTAACCAATTCTTTATGGAATTATAAGAAAAAAATAATTTACTTTGTGTATTTTATAGAAAATAGAGGGAATCATTATGGATGAAATATAAACATGAATTTAATTAAGAACACCAATTTTTTTCTTAATAATATGTATGCATAAAGCAATAATGTTTTTTAATTTCAATATTTTAAATATTTCTCTTTGATTTTTTAATTCGAAAAAGCTTCAGTTCCACTAATGTTTTTAAAACATTAGATATAACAATTTATTAGCGATTTATTACTTTTAAAAGATTTACAAAAAGGTTATTATTAAAAAATCTGCCAATGGAACTGTACCTTGTGTACTGTATTATCATTTTATGTTGAACATAGATGGACCAATAGTTTTTGTACATATGTAAATAATTTTAGTAAACAATTTAGCGGATTGGTATGAATATAACCTAAATTCAATCATTAAAAATGAATACGAAAGTTGAAAATAAAAATCAGTTATTAAAATTATCTTTATTGAAAATTTACTTTTTCATATTAAAAAATATTGACATACTGAGGTATTAACTTAATTACAGTACTAATCATAAAGTCCAGTACACACTTGTGTTTATCAGACGACGAAATTGCAAGTGGACGAACATAACCTAAACACCATTAGATTCTTGCTGTCTAATTGTCTTGTATAATTAAAAAACAGTAGGTAATTAAACTTATACCTGTCTATATTTAAAGCCTGCTATACACGCTCAATTTTGAACTTTGTAATCGTTCAGATAATTCTAATATGTGTAGACAAAACTGGGGATTGAACAGTTCCCAGTTTATCTGTCAGATAAACCTGCGTGTGTAGTGTGTAGATGGCTTAAGTTATGTATTTAGTTAGGTAAATATTGATACTTATTAAATGTGATCTTTGTACTTGTTGGAAATCTGTTTAAACGTCATTTTAATCAATGGAATTTTAAACTATGAACTTAAAGCTTAAATGAAATTGTGTAATAGAAAAAAGATGGACAGGAAAGCAGAATTTAGTTACATTTCAACAAGACAACAAGAATCAAATGGTAAACAGTAATTTTCCCTTAGCAACTTAAACTATATTACATGTTATTTTACTAATCTGGTTTTATTTGTAGCTTCAAATGCACTTTTAATTGTTAATTTTATTAAACTCGACATGTAATCATAAGTAAAATACTCTGGTCTGAACAATACTTCCTTCAATTAACTAACGAGAGGCGGACTAAACGATTTTAATAAAATATTACGAATGAAACAAAGCAGTTTTATTTAAAAAAAAGTTTTTGAGAATTCTATTCTTATAAAACGTAAGTACTTCTTTATATAAGTAATTTCTAACTACTGTAATAAAAGTCTGATCACTTTAGACAATAATTTAATTGTAACAACGCAATTTACTTCAATATTCAAATCTACTGATCCCGGCAGAATGGCGCGCATGTCCATGAAACTCCCGAATGACATTGACAGATGTCATAGGGACGGGCATGTATGTCGATGATCTAGTGTTGTGCCGATTTCTTAATACATACTATAGTTGTTTGCTGTATCAAGGGAAAGTGGTAAAACTAAAAATGATGAATAAATCCAAAAGATAAAATTGCTATAAAGTATGATGATTAAAGAAACGAGGAAATAACCGTTGATATAAGTAAGGAAATACTGGCGTTAAACAAAAGTTACACGACTTTCTGTCTGTTATTCAATGATTGTTTTGCAATGGCATTAAATTTAAAATCTTAAACAAATATTATTACAGTAAAACCTTTTTCCTTTACTACGTATTTTAATCCTAGTAACATTTGTTTCGACAACATCTGTAACTTTTTAGAATAACAAATACTCAAGAAAATCAGATAATTACTGACCCGTATAAACACACGATCCGTTTAATGTTAGCAAGCAGGTGTGTGCTATTGACTTACACGTGCCTTACATTCGCCCTTTCCTAACTCAAATGTGTTAATCTCAGAAGCAAATTGTTCGGTATGGTTTTGTTTGTCAGTTAATTTTTACAGTAACTACATGAAGTTTTAAAACCGGTAAGAAAATAGCAAAAAGCTTCCATATCTTATTAATCTTTCTAATATTATAAATGCGAATGTTTAGATGAATAGATGTTTGTAAGAGTTTGTTGCTGACAGATGAATGGATCTCTATGAAATTTGTCATAGACATAGGGTAGTCTGGAAGAACACATAGCTACTTACTTTTGTTTTTAATTTCACGCGAATGAAGTCGCGAGCGAAAGCTAGTAACTAAATAATTTATGGTCATACTTATTCTTTGACAAACAGAACCTTTCTATAATGAATGGATTTCCGGCCTCCCAGAAACAACATGACGTCATTAATTTACATTCCTCAGCCTGTGGTTCAATTGTAACGTAGCGATCGCGATCAATGAACATATATTGTGATACAAATTGTACTAGAATGTCGGAACTTAGAACAAACTAGCTGTTCTCGTGCAGCTTCATCCGCGTGAAATTATAATAACTTTATTTCATTGTTTACGTACATTTGTCAAATTTTCAATTTCAAAAGTCAAAATGACATGACATGATGACAAACCATGGCAGCCCTGCTTCCTTGATGTTGGCAGCAACTTGTGGTCTCTTTCCCACATTACAGTTTTTATCCAAAATATTTACCCCTAAGTTTAATGGCGTGAAAATATATGGCCTAAAGCGTGACGTAAGTGTAGGGCTTTTTATTAAAAAAAGAATTATTCCAAAATATGCAGTGATTGCTGACATCTTAGGCAACAAAGTGTACTCGTATGTTTACGCTTTATTATATTAGTATAGATTATGAATACTCATTATGAATCGAATGCATTAGATAAAGACTTTTTTATGTGTTTTTTTAATACACTGTTTATTACCCTCTAGAGTTTTTGAATTGCGCCAAAGACGAAGGACCCTTGCTATAAATTACATTACCAGGATTACTTGTAAAACATCTACTTGAAGAATTTGATACACTTAAGTTTAACTTGCATAGTTTTTAAGATTGTATTATACAGTTTACATTTCCAATATGATATTAGATAATAACGTTCTCTTGTTACTTTCAGATTAGAATTTAGGATAATTTACCTTTTTACTATAAAAATAAAGTCTTCTTTTATAGCAAATTGTAAGTAGAAATTATTAAAACACGAGCAAAATTAACAGTATCTTTGCAAATACGTACTTCTTTAAAGGAGAGGAAATAAGGAAAACATCTTGAATAAAATATTAATTAGCAAGGGAATGATCCGCGCGCTTTGATATTCCTGGAGGGTGTTTAATGTCTTCTCCAGTTCGATACAAATGATAAATATTAACTTGACATACTCGCTTACGACTTTTATTTTTATATAGGCTAAAGTTTATTTGATCTTTGAACATTTTTTTCTAAAATATGTCTAACCTAATCTTCATGTTTGATAGATGAAGTGAGTATAAAAATTAGCGACTACAAAACCTTACTGCTATTTAAAATTATCTCCCTATTTTGGCTCCAAAACAATGTAAAACAAATAATAAGAAACAATTCAATGGATCACAAAACATTAAAAACAAATGATACTCGGCTATTGAAAGAGACATTTTTTTGGCAAGCTGTTTTCGGAAACAATAGAACAAAGAAGACATCACGAGAATTGAAAGTCGTGTCTGTTACTTCGTTGTTCTGTGTTACGCTGTCATTGAAATTACGTTCAATATTGTTGATATTACAGCAATATATATTGTACATAGAACTGTTTAATGTGATGTTTAACATTCCTTTATTGTATGTTAGAAATTATATCGACTTCCCATTATAAAGAGGTTATCAAATCTGTTTTTTAAATAACAGCATTTATAATCGATAGTAAATTAGTCTCAAAATAGGTCGGCATTATCAATCTTGAAGATGAATTATTAAAATTGGATAATTCATACTATTTAGTTTGGAATTGTGATAAGCGAAGATCGGACGATGAAATCAAATAAAGTGTAAGCCTCAAGACATTGACGAGGGTGCCTTTTGCATCGCAATTATTTTTTGATCAACCATAAGCTTCTGTTAAGTTGCATTAAGATTTAATTTGTTATCTACAATCTACAATATTCACACAACTTTGGACACTAGATGACACTTGTATTTACATTTTATTGTGAGTGAAGGATATTTGTAGTATAAAAAGTTTTATTTGTAAAGAATAAACAAAGACTCTGTGAGTTGCTTGAGCAGACATTTTATACGCAATTATTGTTCTTAAATATGGGGACATAAACCAGAAAGTGTTAAAAATAAATGTGGATGGCTATAAAGGAAGAGGAAGACCGAAGAAAGTATGGATGGATTGTGTGAAAGGAGATATGCTTAAGAAGGGAGTGGATTCAGATATGACGGCTGATAGAAATGTATGGAAGAGCACATACTGTGCCGACCCTCCGTATGGGATAAGGGTAAGTTGATGTTGAATTATGATCTGAAAATTGTTCAACACAGTATAAATAACTAAAGTTTGAAAAGACCCTAAAATACTCCAAATACTTACCGCAAATATAAAAGAGACGAATAACCTTTAAACGACCTTTTCCTCAATAGTCAATACAGATAATATCTTTCAAATAATAGACTTATTTCTTTCAACGTTCTTTGAAGTATTATTTATTTCTGTAACTGGTGACTATCACGGAATACGCGCGTTTAATTTCCGTTTATTGCTTTCCGAGGGCCCGAAAGTTTGGAAAATGTATTGTTTTTTATTACATTTATATCAGGTCGTTATAATTATGTTATTGCGTAGTATATTTTTTTTAGTAAATGTTACAATTTACAAAGGTTTTCAAATTACATTTAAAATCATCAGTATCCGTTTGTCCACCCTCTTTTCATTTGTGCCTATCGCTGGAAACCGTCCATTGCTTCATTTGTTCGTGACATAAAATTTTATTGTCATTTACTTTGCTCAATGTATTGTTAACAACGTTAAATGATACACAATAAGTAGCTACAGCCGTTTGCTTGTTCAATTGTTTTAATAAAGAAAGATAGGTAGAAAATATCAAAAAGAATTACTGGAAATTATATTTAATACTATACGTACTATTTAACGACGTGAAGTAATTAAAAAAAAGATTATTAAAAAAAAACTGTCAACGGTCTTTATTAACAGTGGTAGAGCCCGCTTTAACATCTTAGCACGAATGGGTCGACTCGCCCGGTGCAATACCACGACCACACAGAAGACAGGTGTGAAGCGGGAGCAATTCCGCGTACAGTCTGATGAGTCGGAGGCCCAACTTTAGTCCCTTTCCCGTTCCACCCTTTTCTTATAAGGAAAGGAGTGGATGGGAAAGTGGATCTGACGGTTGAGGAGACGGATAGGAAGGGGATCATCCTCTTTATGTGGGTCTCCCCATCCGTCGATTTAGGGTAGGCAACGCATCTGCATTTGCGGATGTCTATGGGCAGCGGTCGCTTCGCCATTTCGGCGAATTCAGGTGGCCGCGTGCTCGTTTGCCACCTTATTGTATAAAAAAAATATTAAAATCATTATCTACTGCCCTAAGTTTTCAATGGATTGTGATTTTTAAAGTTTAGAATCCGTAAATCAACCTCTTGAGGTATACATTTTAGGTAATAAATGATCGACATAATACGGTAGCAGTAATAATTTTATGTAAACACTAACGTTCCCCAAAGCGTAGTATCAGCAATTACGTACAAGATTAACATCACTGTCAACTCTCGTGTTGATAAAACACATTCTAAATTCCATCGCATTCGTCTCAAAGCTCTTGAGATACAGCGGAGTGGCGAACGTAGGAATTTCCTTATTTCTCCTCTAAACACGCCAGTATGATATATGTTGGCATTACTGCTAAACAATGGAATGAAAAATTACCAAATTCATTTAAATGTGCACATTTATTTTAATGATCGTTATGTTTTTAACACATAGATTTGAATTTATTAAAATTGTCTTAAGCTTGATGCTGAAAATAATTAATTTAGGAAATGACATTAGTTCTATGTTAGCCTAGATCTTTCCACCGTTGAACAGTCAACTTGGACCTTTTCTATACTGTTTCGGCATTCGAAACCCTCATACAGTACGCTAGGCTAAAACTTAACCCTTAATTATACCAGCAAACGTCACAATGAATAACGACTTCGTGCCTTACGATGTAGTACGTTAATTATTTATTACCGCAAGGAATTTGAAGATTGTTCTAATATATTATTATGTAAACTATGAGACGGTAACGATATGGGGAGATATTATGTTGCTGGTTTTAGATAAAAGCCATTAACGCGCGAAATGCCTTACGCATACTCATCCTTATAGGGGTAAAGATGAGTAATGTTGGGCTTGCACCAACTAAAACCCAACGGTGGTCTCCCACAGCGCTAACGAGAGGACGCGGGATCTCCAATTGGAACGCAACCGTGATGCATCCTAACGTATTAGTATTCAGCCGTAAGTATGCTTTTACTAACTAGATTTTAAGGACTTAAGTAAGGAAAGGAATTAACTTATTGATAAAGGAAATGAACTGTACACGACATTATCATCATAGCATATTACATCTATGTCAATTCATAGTATTGTCTAATTACAGAAAATAATATTAAATCACTTTGAGACTATATCTAGAATCACATCCACGATTCCCTTAGAGTTTTTCCTTATGTAAGTTTGTAATTTGTACCACATTCCAACTCCTTTAGAGTGGAAAAATGTTACTGGCGGTTTCAATTAGACGCTGACAATATCGCCGCGTGGAGACAGGAAACTGTGATTCACAACAAAACAAATACACTCCTTGTAGCTTAAGTAATATTTTTCTTGTGCTTCGTTTTTTAATATCCTTTAGTCTTTCTTTAATAGTGTTGATTGGACTTAAGCTAAAGAATGCTGTGTTTTATTCTTTGACATCAGCAAGTAGATACCTGGAAATCAAATTAATTACATTACCTTTATAACTCGCTATTTTTAGATATTAGCTTTCACCTGCGACGCCATCTGCGTGGAATTAAAAAAAAGCAAGTAGCCTATGTTTTTTTACAGACTATCCTCTACATCTATGCCAAAATTAATCTAGATACGTTTAGCAGTTTAGGTTAGAAACTCTAACATCCATCCATCCAAACTTTCAGTAATTATTAGTAAGATTTTTAACAACCTATTGTCGCTGTAAATTACAAATGTAAATGTCAGCGATATATCTATTTCTATTACACATTTTAATCATAGCTTGTATCCATTCCCACGTAACCTACTTTTCATAAATTTTCCGATAATTTCCTGGGGCGCGATACGTTCATAAAAATATCTGAGAAGGTCGGCTCGTTCTAAATTCTGGCCCTTCATAAATCACAATGGCAGCGTTATTAAAAATAATTCCGTAAGCCGCGAGCAGAGCGATAGCACATTAATATGTTAATCTTACGTCACATACATCAATCTGCGGGGGCTCGGGTACTGTATCAACATTAAGAAACAAAATTACTCTAGAACAACCTTAAAACTGCGAATATATCTTACTTTTCACTAATGTTATAAATGCGAAAGTGTAGATGGATGGATGGATGTTTGTTAGAGTTTGTAGCTTAAACTGCTAAATCGTTCTCGAAGAAGTTTGGCTGAACGATAGTCTGGAAGAATATGTAGGCTACTTTTTATCCCGGTAATAGTTATAGTTCCCATGGGATACACTAATTATGTTTTTGTCATGTTTACTCGTTAATTCTGCACCAATTCCACTGATATTAAACAAAGTCAGGTGTAACACGAGATACGGTTCATCCCCTAAAAATCCAGGTTCCCGAGGGATACGTAATTGTTGTTTTCCTTAATACTGCGCGGACGAAGCCGCGGGCAACAGCTAGTATAACTATAAAGCCAGCATTAAAAGTAAAAGTCTCCAGTTTCAGAATCCCCTGGTTGCCTCAGCCATTGGTATTCTGAGTTACATTCAATTTTGCGGTCACTAGAATGACAAGACCAAGCTGGGATCTAAAAATCTGGGTGTGCTCAGTAAGGTAAGGTAGTATTCCAGCCTAATGTACAAGACCGAAGTTCACTTCACAGATATTTAACGCACTAGACCGTCTTGATCGTTAAGTAACAACACCAGCTCACTATACGTCCCCACTGAGGGGCTCGGATCCTACCTTAACAAGGGGGTGACTAGGCCATAGACAACCACGTTGGTCCACTGCGGGTTGGTTGACTTCACATATATCATTGAATTTCTTCTCCGATATGTGCAGGTTGCATCACTAAGTAACGTGTATTAAAAAAGAAAAGTTGTAAATAAAATTACTTCAGATATAACCTTGTTAAGGCTAACATAACTTTAGTGGGTCATTTTAGCCGAACAATTGAATATCTGGTCGGTAGACGCTGGTAATGAAGTTTTATGTGAGCACATGGCTATAAATTGATTTGCGATCGGGCTTTATAGAGATTACCTTGCTCCATACGTTACTATAGATATTTAAGGGTAGAATTCCACTGTGTAAATAGAAATTTCTTTTAAAGCAAACAATAAGAGGGTTGGTATGTGATTTAGAATTCAGGTGGGTCTTTCAAATGGTACAAATTAAAAATATATTAACGAACGATAGTCGACAGTTTTAACTAAACAAGTTCGACTTCAGTGCGTGTGGTGGGTTTAACAATATCCTGTCTATATTGGTCAAGTTAACATCACAACAAAAATATAATTACACCGGAAGTATAATTTGCACTTGAAATTATAAAAACTTTATTTTATTCTTTACATTTATCAGATTATCAATTGCAAATGTGAAAATGACATGACATGATGACAAACCATGGCAATCTTGCTTCCTTGATGTTGGCAGCAACTTATGGTCTCTTTCCAACATTAGGGTTTTTAACCAAAACACTTACCCCCTAAGTTTAATGGCGTGAAAATATATAGCCTAAAGCACGTAAGTGTATGGCTTTTTATTAAAGAGAAGAGAGTTTTTCAAAACTATGCTGTAATTGGTGACATGTTAGGCAACACAGAAGTGTGTGTTTACGCTTTATTATATTAGTATAGATATAGATTTGTTGGATTATATCAGTTGCTGGTATTACGATTGGGTATGTGCGCAAATAGTACCAATATGCGAACTTCATTGTGTCAATATATTAGCCTTAATAGTTTCATAAACATACCTATTATTGTAATCCAATGTTCATTGGAGATGGTATCGAGACTTATCTCTGAAAAGTTACAAGCCAAACTAAACTTTATTGCGTAGACGTAAGATATATTTTTGTATATCGATGGATTCATTTTATTTGCAACGTCACGTAGCGATTAACTTATAAGTTACTCTTAATTCTAATTTGTTTGCGGAATACTTCGGTTCAATAATATTTCTCCTTACTTTCCTAGTGATTTTTTTTTTATTTTTAACTAAATTATACCAACATTTATCTTTCCAATTTTGACAAATCAAAATTTTGAATTAAAAACTGGCGTAGCTGCTTCAAAGTTTTAGAGTAACGTAAATTTCTTAAATTACCAATGTAGGTACGATATTTATCTCTTAATATTATAACATTTTAAAGAGGAAATATTAGTATTATTGATTGAAAGTAATAAAGTTAAAAGCCACATTATCACTGGGTAACATATACTATATTTATTACTGTATTTTTTAATTTGGCGCTGTACAACTAACGACCAAATATTAGTTACTCATAAACGTTCTTCATTTGGATCGATCAGTTTTGTAGTATTATGAAGTTTAGTGTAATTTGTACTTTACTGTTTTTTAAAAGAAATAAGGTTACTCTACACGTTCAAACTAAACTTCTAACACTTAACGTTGGTAATAGTTGCTGCGGTAGCATTTACGATAGTTTTTTCGTGGCATTTTCCTAAATGTGATGCTTTCACCTGGATGTTTGAAATGACAGCGACCTTCCGTGTAATTTCGTGAACGTAGTGTTTCCGTCAGTTTTTCCTTTAACCATTTTCCTTATAAGTGACATGTGACTGACTGAACTACTTTCACGTAATTTGGGAAACGAAATTCATTACATTATACATTAGAATTTACTCTTCAATTGTAATCAGAAGTTCTTAAGCGTAAAAATGACTACAAAACATATTTAAACAACGTACCCTGTATTTCATACTAAAGCTTCGATTTACATTTAAGATTATCCCACAATTCTGTTTTAACATTAAACATACAGCGTCGGTGGATCAGTGGTTTAAGCACTTGACTTGTAATCAACAGGTCTTGGGTTCGAATTTTC
>LD689102.1:1273371-1307099 GCA_003118335.3 Papilio memnon
GTGTGAAGTCAACGAACCCGCAGTGGGCCAGCGTGGTTGACTATGGCCTAGTCACCGCTAACTTAGGGTAGGCTCCGAGCCCCTCGGTGGGGACGTATAGTGAGCTGGTGGTGATGATGATATAAGAACTAGACTGTCTCTAGATAGTGTTCTCTCAAACATTTCTTTTTAAACATAAACACTATCTCAGTTGTGTAAAGTAATATATTTAAGGGTCTTTGTGTGTCCTGTACAAACAAACTCAAAGATAAACTTCTCTAAGTAAGCTCCTGAAGTACTTAAGAAACTTAAACCACTTTTGTGGGAATCGATACTCAAGTACCTTCCCATCTGTCCGGGGAAATTTACTTAAACTGAACATTGAAACTAACTTTAAAGCTTAAACGATTTCTAAATACTTAATTAATCAAATGAAGTACCATCAAGATGTAGTCTAATAATGTATACGGGCTTAAATGAAAGCAATCTCCAATTCAATGATTTGCAAATCATTTTTTTCCCAAACACATGATCATCAACAGTTGTTCATTTATTTAATAGCAATTACATTTTGTATACAAGCTTTAATGAATTCAAAATGAAATTCACAATATTCGGTTGAACCCCATTAATTATTTTCATTCATTGAGTAATTATAGATACATTTTGATCGCCCACTGCATTTAATAATGATAAAACCAAAGGTATTAAATTAAAAAGCAAAACTGATATATTGCGAACAATTGCATTGCAATTACATCATTCTCTTGAGGTATAAAAGTACCTAGTAACAATTACTAAGCAAGACCTATTTCTTTTACCATGGGAGATGTTCTTAACTTCTGACATGAAATTTAAATAAAAAAAACCTAATTAGATTAGTAGATATATTAAACTGTCGTAAAATTAAAATTGACTCTGCCAATGAACGTTTTTAACTACATACTGTTTTATATCTGTTTTTTTTTAAGAGAAATGATAGTAGTATTGACTATGCCCTAGTCACCCCCTTACTTAGGGTAGTCCCTTCAGTGGGGACGTACAGTGAGCATGTGATGATGATAATATAGTCATTTTATTATTACAAGTGTTTTTATAGTGAAAACTGACTCTACAGTTAACAATAAGGAGCTATAAATGCGAAATCCGAAAGCAGATATTTATTCTGAGCCAAGTGCACTTCCCGAATGGTCACAAACAGGTAAATTGCACTTTCGAAATGAATCACGGCCGAAGTGGATATTGTTCCATAAATATTCATATAACTGGATAACTGTACTTTAGTGTTAACGAAATTGTACAAAAGCTGTACTGCACTTTATTGTATAATATTATTTTCGAGTACCTTTGAAAAGTTAGTTGTTATATCTGGTACTCTAGTTACGTTTTTGTTTTCGTTTATACAATTAACCTAAAATAAAATTTTAAAATAATATCAACACTATCTAAAAACAATGAAAAACCGTATAATATATAAAAATTAAATAGATAATATGTAAGTTTCCACAATGTAAGTCAGACCGCGACGGCGATACTAATATTGGAACAAAGGAGACCGAACCCATATCAGGGTGAATTGATGAAGCTGGGAAGCTGTGTATGGGATATAAAACACATTAATTTCCCTTTATTTTCTACGCTCATTTTCACGGGCGTTATTTTATTACACAGTCTTTACCATATTTTCTTTAATCTGATATTTTAACAAACAAGCGAATTACATGTTTATAAAGTTTATTTCGTTATTTTAGAGTAATCTATCATGTCACTTGTTTAAGCTTTTTTTTAGTATTAACTTTACAGTGGTAGAGCCCGCTTTAACATCTTAGCACGAATGGGTCGGCTCGCCTGGTGCAATACCACCACCACACAGAAGACAGGCATGAAGCGGGAGCAATTCCGCGTACAGTCTGATGAGTGTGGTGCCGGAGACCCAACTTTAATCCCTTTCCCGTTCCACCCTTTTCTTATAAGGATAGGGTTGGATAGGAAAGTGGATTTGACGGTGGAAGAGACGCATAGGAAGGGGAAATATACACTTTATGTGCGTCTTCTCCTCCGTCGATTTAGGGTAGGCAACGCATCTGCATTTGCGGATGTCTATGGGCAGCAGTCGCTTCGCCATTTCGGCGGATTTAGGTTGCCGCTTGCTCGATTACCACCTTATTTTATAAAAAAAAAAAAACATTTACAGCAATTCTGTTTTGTCTATTTTTCTGCTAGTACTAATACAAATGTAAGTAAAATAACATTTGTTAATTTCCATGATTAACAAAATTACAAGAACTGCTAGAAAATTGTATAAAATTTTAATTTAGAACTTACCTCCCTTGTGCCGGGAGTATTATGCTTCGTGTGAATATTACTTTTTACTCGGGCCGGTGGGTTCGCAACGAGCGCCCAATGAGGTTCCTCAAGTATTAAAATTACTGGAATAGCACTGCAAACAAGGCTGCTTGAATTTTCTTTAAAAACAGGCATTACGTTTTGCAATTTTAAGTAATCTTAGTAAAGTATTCATGTACACAGTTCAATGGTAATGTCTCCAGATGTTTAAGGAAACGCGAAAAAAGTTGTTTAAACGCTGTTGTTTCAAATTTAACGAGTTATTTTTAAATCAAAGTTTAACTTGGATGATATTGTCACCGTTGTTGAATTTATTGACGCTGTAATTATAGTTATCTATATTTATACGGTTGCTATAAAATAATGCTTCAATTTATTGAAGCATTATTTTATAGTTTGCCACAGTTTACTGTGGCACTCTTCTTCAATGAAGAAAACGCTTAAAGAACACTCAGTTATGGATCATTTTAATTAAAAAAAAATGTCAACTTGCATTTAAATCAATACAAATTTATAAATCCTATGTTATTGAAGCTATTCTCAATCCTTGCTTGACAAGGAACATGGCTACTGGATCTTCATGTTGTATACCTACAGCAACGCTATTCTGTAATACCGGGATAACGAAGTTGGAGTGTTAATTGACCGTTTACATAACATAGTGTCGACAAGGATTTATACTATGATACATTACACTTTAAAGGTTATTCAAGTTGCATGAATAAACTTTTGTTTATTGAAACCAAAGAGGTAGAGGCCCTTTAAGGTGAACATAGTGATAATGGAATTATTGCTATAAGTCCTTGTCTTTGCTCCTGTATAGTGCTAATTTTATAATTGTATAATGAAACCTAGTACTCTAAACTAAGTGCTCAATTACAAGTTTGTTGCTATCTCGAATCTAGATAGAAGCAAAATTAACATCAAACGAATGTAACTATCGTCTAACAAATTTTAGTTGTTGTTTGTTGATAGCAAAGTTTTGCCGCGTAAGAGCTACTGGAATTCAATTTCAAATTGCTAAAAGCAAGACTGTGAAATTAGTGATGAGAATACAAAATGTTTTAGGAGTAAACAAACGAATTACAAATACGTGGGTAGCCAACGGAAGGGCAAATGTCGTTTTAATGTGCGTGCTGTCATGCTCTTGACTAAAGATAGATATAGACAAACTAGCTTTCGCCCGTGACTCCGTCCGCGTGGAATTAAATAAAACAAAAGTGAGTAGTATATATGTTCTTCCAGACTATCCTCTACATCTATACCAAATTTCATCGAAATCGGTTCAGCCGTTTAGGCTACAAACTCTAACAAACATCCATCCAACCATCCAAACTTTCGCATTTATAATATTAGTAAGTATGATTAGTATATATAGATATGACGTCTATGGGTCACTTCGCTTTTTTTATGGCCAATTCAAGTGGCTAGTTACTCGGATGTCGCTTTACGATATTATAAAAAAGACCTATAAAGCAATCTAAAAACAATCTCAATCAAACTAATAAGTTCGACTTTCCAGTTCGATTATTGGTTTCAGGTTAAAGTTAAAGGCGACTGACAGGATTAGCAGGTTCAAAGTAAAATGTAGTAATCTAGTGCGAACATACATAACTTTTAATTTACTTAGAACGTCTGAACGCTAACTTTTTCTATTCAACGTTCCACTTTTATTATTCACATTCTAAATTGAGTTGTGAAGCATTGCCTGGGGAGGGAATAAAAAAGAATAGCATTACGGAATGAGTGCAGTATAATAAAATTTCAACTTTTATATATGCTGAATATTTAAGTCTTGCTGATTGTTACTTACTAATCTAGAAATTGTTTACTTTAACGACGGTTGTCCAATTTAAATGTTGAATGATAAAATTTACTTGTATAGTTTAGTATTATTTTATACTGGTGCGCACATACTCCCATAAGCACATAACCAACATACATGCAAAGACACAAAAAAAAAACTTGCTTATATCATGTGCACATGATGTGAACTAATTTTGAAATCTGTAGGAAAATTTTGTATGTGAATCAGAACTCACAATGACCACGTAGTGTTTTGTCCAATTAGGCACAATGAGTCATCTTGGATTGGAACAGAATTCGGTGGCAAGATATGAAAAATCCCTTATTTATTGGCTTTGGACGCACTAATTGATCTAATTAGATTAAATTCATTTATGACAGAATTACTTTCACGTAGTCGTTGATAATTTTGTATTATAGATTAATAACTGAATTTTCCGAAGAGTAATAATAACTGATTCATTCGTGTCCGTACACGAAGTTTGTAAACTTATGGAGTTAGAGTTGTCGATACGAGTAGCGCTCTACAAATCTGTTTGGAGAAACTTTCACGTTTGCGTTAATCGTATTCGCAAATTTCTCTAACATCGCTGATAATTTTATTAGACCATACTACAAAGTCTTCATGTAGTTTGACCACTACTTTTTTCCAAACACTTTTTATATGTTTCTTTGTTTTATTATAACACTGACGTTTTTTCTAATAAATAGAGAAAATATGAATATTAATGTATGTAACGAATAAACTCGAAAGATTCTGAAGCGATTTCTAAAATAGCTGCTAGTAATAAAAATGTTAGGTTACGTCTAAATTATAACGCAAGGTAATTATAGGTTAAATAAATACCATGGATGATGTATAGAAACTTTAAGTAATAATTCAATTATTCAATGTCGCAACTTTGTGGCATTAAATTAACGAATTTAAAATAACTCGTTCTAAATTTTAGCCGCAAAGCTGATTAAATGAGATTCCACAAACCTGCGTTGGAGACAATTTAGTTTGAATTTAATACTTAAAGTACTTTGAAGAGGTTTTACGTAAATAAATTAAGAAATTGTTTATTTTAGAACGCATTTTAAAATCTTGAATGATATAAAAGTCTCATCTAATTCTTTATTTGTGATGTAGAGTGAATAGAATTTTTAAAATAACATAGTGTAACATATTATTAAAAACTCGAATAAATTATAACGATATACGTGTATGCTTATTACTTGCATATTTAACATAACTTATTTGTCTAAGTTGTAGCATATCAAAACAATAAGATAACATTACAAGTTAGAAGATTACTTAAGAAGTCATGTTTTATGTTTTATAAAATATGCCCGAAATACAACAAAGAGTCGACTTTAGCTCTCACATCGAAACCGGGTCAACGGAAGCGGAATCCCATTAAGGAAAATTCGCTACATCGGAAAATCATATTTCATGCTGATTTCAGATTCAATTTATTTAAGCAAGTGAACGCTCAATCCTTCTGATGTGTACGATATTTCAAAATGGCGTCGTAGTGTTTTTGTATAGATGTCACAAGTTTAAGGCGTTACATTATTCTGAGTTACTACAAAATGGCGCAAAATAAGTATTATCAGCGATAAAGAAGAATAGTAATTATCTGAAAAGGTCTATAAAATGCATGTCACTCTACATAAAAAATACTATACTACGAGTATAACTTCGTAGTCTCAAAAATCATGACTCTTAAATTCTAGGAAAATGTTAATTACTAAAAATCATTGATCATATATCACAATATTCAAAATCTAATTGCATTAATTGCAGGTACAGTTAGCTGCATAAATATGGCTACATCTACAAAATAAGTATGCACATATTCTTCAAGGTCGAAAGCCTATGGACAGATGGATGGATGCATACCGAATATGTATAGGATTTTCTGAAATGTTAACATAATTATGCAGCTGACGGTACTCAATCTATGAAATTAATAAATCACGATTAACACATATGCGATTAGAGATTAAGTGGTAAATGCGTAATGAGCTCGGAATTAAGTGAATCATTAGCTATGCAGACTAATGAACTTAATCCGCGTCAAGCCGGCCGCATAACTTCATACACGCACAAAGTTACGCACTAAGCTGTGCTACTTTGTCTCTAAGTTAACAATATCAACTTTATATATTTAACGGTATCTAAAAACTAAAACTTTTAAAATACTAAAATAGATTCAAATCAAATAAAAAACCCTAAAACGTATGTAAATATTTCAAAAGTTGAACATTTAAGTCATATAAAATGCTATAAACATTTTTATTTACAAGAAATACATTTAATTGACTCATAAAGAACCCTATACCTATTCATAGCATTCGAGATGTTTTTTTTTAAATCATGTCATCTCTTACATTTTACTTGAAATAACAGAGATAGTGAAATAACAATGTGTTTGTATGCACGTTTTGTTAGTGAAAAAACACCATAAGAAAAGATAACTAATTTAAACAACAACGCTAAACAAGAAAGTCCCAAAACGTTTAGATAAAATCAGCAGTAATTTATTAAGTTAATCAATTGCCATTCTCTTACTTAGGAGAAAACTTTTTCAGTCAATTACACTATGATATATTTATTGCTAAACTTTTCAGTAATAAAGGAAAAATTTAACTGCATTAAGAAGTCTAATTTTATTTACGTATATAGAAAAGACAACAATCCAAGTAACGTTATGTTTTATTAACGAATTGTTATTTAATATAATAGAATTGTAAAATGATTTTTACGAAACCGTTTCTCTCAACACAGAATTAAATTTGTTATTCCTTAGAGTATCGTAACACGCGGAACTCCTTAATCGAAGCATGAAGTTGTCTATTCCTGTTTACTATTCCGTTCGATATCTCGGAGATTTATCTGCGATCCGAAGCATCAGTAACTTAAAGGAAAAATTATTTTTATCCGAATTCGATAAGATACAGTTTGCTGTGCGCTGAATAACAAAAATACGAAATACGATCAACACTGCGGAGTGAAATAAAATTTACTGAAAGTCACATAAGATATCTCACATCAGTAGGTTGAACGTCTTTATTCTCTTAATAAAAAACTAAATAGAATTATTGTGTACTCACCACCATAAACTGGTTACCATAATTAACTAAACGGTTGACCCGTTTTTAAAGTGATTTTGATGGTGGAGGAGACGCGCATAGGAAGGGGAAATATTCTCTTTATGTGCGTCTCTTCCTCCATCAATTAGAGTTAAGCAATATCTGCAATTGCGGATGTCTATGGACAACGGTCGCTTCGCCTTTTCGGCGAATTCAGGTGGCCGCTTGTTCGTTTGCCACCTCACAATATAAAAAAACATAAAATTTTACCAATATTTGGAAATCTTTTCTGATTCATTTTAGCTGTACAATACTTTTTACGATTTCTATCTATAACTTCCTCCTAATAACATCGATATTATCGAATACCTTAAGTGTTAGATCTAGTACATGTAGAATATCCAATGGCCTGTATGTTCACGGATGACTGGTCCGAGTATTATAGAGTCGCAAGGCGGCCGGCGGAGCGTGTGATCGGGTTAACGTAGGTGTTGCCTCTCAACTGGGTTACGGTTATATGCAAATTGTATGCAATTATTACAAAAAGGTTCACATATCAAGATTCTTACGTCGTTTATCAGATTTTGCAAACTCACTCAAGTGTTTGCGTATTTTTGCTGATATTGGAATTCTTTGATAATTAATTCTATAATCGATACTTTACGCACTTAGAAACTTTACTAATATCGCAAATAAGAATGTTGAAATTTGGTACATATATAGAATAAAGTCTGGAATAACACAAATGCTACAAATTAAGTGTTCTCAATCCCGTGCGGACAGAGTCGCGGCAAAACTAAGTATGTCATACCGAAAAGGAATACCTAATTTTTCGATATCCATGACATGAACGATTAGACTATGGAAACTTCAGTATATCAAGGTGATGGTAACTGAAGAATTTCTACCAAAGATTAATAAACACTAGCCGCGTTGGGAACGTATGACATTAATTAAAACGAAACCAAAGTTCAATTAAAGTGCAGTAAAAGTTTAATTGGAAATAGAAATACCGTGATTTTCAAAATGAAAAGTTTTCCCGACGAAAATTGACTCAAGAAACTACCGAAGTTGAGAATTTAGTTGTGATATAACTTTTGATCTACGGAGATGATTTATAACTATGAAAGAATTGTAGTCAACGCCATCTTTTGTAATTCTTTAGCAAACGGGACAAGTAAATGGTTATGTTTTTATATGGTTTTGTAACTTTATACCAATAACACATTTTACGCAGCATGGACGACCATACCAAAATAAACGAACGCTTATCAACTCCTCTGACTATTAAGATAAAAGAAATTATGTTTGTTACTGTTATAAGGAAATGAATAGTTTGATCTACGGTTGATAACAAGTTCCTCTGTTAGCAATATTTCACACGAGGGTACACGTAGAGTAGCGTAACAAAACAGTATTGCATTTTGAAAGCAAATGAAACCGAACAGTATGTTTTGACGATAAGTGTGGTCAAACAATATCAATACTGCACAGTTAACTGCTCTACGTCCCTGTTTTGCTACAGTGTGAAACTAGCTTTAGAGGTATATCTGCGGCCGGCGATCTGTTGACATCGCCCCGAGCAAATAGTTCTGCGGAAATAAAATGGGATTGTATCTTTTATGTTGTCAATATGAAAAAACGAAGTTTTTCGACTAACATTAGACATTTTCGGGCAAATTTCTGTAGTCTTCCTGAAAATGAATTTGTGTTACAATATTTATTAATTGAATAGTTGAAAAACTTTTGTATTGTTTGATTTATTCATGCTAAAGTTTGAATAATTTTGTTTAGTTATTGAATTTTAGTACAGTTATAAAATAAAATCTAGAGTAACGCATGCGGTCCATCCTCGAAAAATGTCGGGTTTCCGAGGGATAGCTTTTTTTATCATATTATAGTTTGCTTTTTTTTCTAAATACTGCGCGGACGTAATCGGGAATCAGCTAGTACATAAATAAAACTACAGGCTTTTCGTCGACTAAAGAATGTATGCTCGTTCAACGAAGCGACATTAAATGGATCGCCCGCGGGGTTAAGGTGTCGAGGTAAAATCCATCGAGAATTCACCTAAGTTTCTCTTAACGCCTCCAAAATTTTATTGAACAATAAATTTCACGTGATTTATTTTGTTACATATAAATAACATGAAAAAATGAAAGTAGAAAAATTCTCTTAAATAAATTGTGTATTAAGTTGTAAAAGCCGAAATCTCTTTGAGAATTCCTTAGAGATTTTTGTCACTATATTTTTTAAATTTAAACGTGATGAAAAACGAAATATCTCATCAGCATTTGATTAGAATTTGTTAAGTTCGTCTATCTTTCTAAGGTTGTTGAGGTTACAGTCACCTTGTATCGTGAATAAATTCAAAATAAGATTTATATTAAAGCAAATCCTAACCGATATCCATCGCTTTGTTCTTTGTTGAAACAAATTGGAACTTATTTCGTTTAGGGTCGGACAGGGCACCTCAGGTACGACCCACGATAAATTACACCCTCATAAATAGTTTTTGTCATAAATTTGTATTCCTTTTCACGCCTGATTATTTTTCAAATTTCATAGATTAAAAACTTCAATTAAATTTTAAACCTTTAGAGCGTGCGCACCTGAAAATAAACTATCGCTTAACTGTTTACTCTCGCTTTGATTCCTTTGAGCTTATATGGAGGTGCGCACACTACTCGATTTTTAGTTGTGCAACTAAACAGTTGAATTTGCTGGGAAACAATCGACAATTGACAGTTGTCCGATAATTTAGTTTCAGCTGTGCGCTCGGACTAAACAAATTACGATCTGACAATTTTTGTAATTCGAACTTCAATTGTGTTTTGTATAAATAAATAAATAAATAAAAAATATTTTTTTTTTAAGTAGCGCTCATTCACTATGTGCAATCTAAATAAACGAATCAGATTCAGTGACGTCAGATATCGTCAATAGCGTGATCTTTGCTAGCCCGCATCACTGGTAAGGCGTAGGCATACGTTTATCGACCGCAAGCAATCTCAGACGGAGTGGCATTAATTAACCTGTCATTCAGACCTGCATGAATCAAAGCTCCTCTAAGACCCTTGAGCAATTGAATCAGCAATTAAATCTTTATAATAGATGATATCTTACCTTCAACCTTAATTTATAACTTGGAAATAATTATAGAAACGATTTATAGGAAAAAATATTGTCTTGTTTAAAAATTGCTTAATTAGCACTGATATATGTGGAAAGGTTGATGCATAAAAACGATAGCTTTTGTTTCTAAAATTCACATCTGTTAAATTTACAGTTCGATTACAACTAATAATAGATTAGTTCCAGTCCTTACCGTTGCAACCAATGACCAGAAGTGGCAAACAGCCACATATTACGGCGTAAGCCTATCCATTTACCGAGGTCAGTGAGCATAGTACTGAATTTTTATAAATAAAAAATAGGGTTTCGTAGTTTACTATTTTGAAATATATCTAAAAAAAACATTTTTATTGGTAAAATATTTCCGATTTACTGAAATATTCATGCAAATCTGAAATACGGTTGGATGCGTAGCAAGTTTACGACGCAAGTATTTTATGAGGGTTGAATTCGTTATTTAACCTTGCCTGCTATAAACAGGTTTCCGAAATCTTTGGTATAAAATTAATATAAGTAAAAATATTTCAATATACACGTCATACTTAATTTTTTATTTAATTTAAAAACTAACAAAAATCGCAACTTTCTAGAATGTGGATAAGTTAGATTTATATGTTTTTTTTTGTAATTGAGTTGAAAGTAGAGTAATAATTTAAATTTCATTATTCCTGTTCTATCAAAACGTTTAATTATTTCAATTCCTTAGAATGAATTGCTATAGGCTTTAATGAGGTCCTAATTGCCGCACTTAAAGTAGTTTTATACTTTCCTAATTCTATAGATTTGTCGTACTAAATCTGCACAACACTCTCTCATTAATCATTTAACACAATGGTAAAATAATATTAAATTATATGAATTGTTCTTCTGAATAGTAGGCAATAAATACAGTAAAGAGACAAATATTGCCTTGAACATTCTCGAAGGGATTTTATCGCTTGCTGTCTGATATTGGAGTGGTGTGCCGTGTCAAGTGCTCGGACAACTTCACTCCGCGACCCTCCACTCTCATAAATGTCATCTCGACTAATGGTTTTTAAGTTATTTCTAGTGTCATATGAATTCGCTGCGATTGGAGAACTGTGTTGTTTTCTTTACGCGTTTTACTTGTTTTGTAAAGAATCAATACATGAAGTAAATATTCCGATTGATTTGTTTTTTTTTTTAATAAATGAGAAATACTCAAAAAATGTAAGTAACAATATTAATGTTGGCTATGGTTCACCATAGACTTGTAAGAATTGCTATAGCTGCTTATTAGAATATGGGAAATAAAATTATATATGCCAGTTAGCCTTTGCCCTCAGATATCAATTATTGGCAATTAAAAAATGACAAATGACTCACACACATATGATCTTTTCATGCCTTCTTTATGAGAAAAGGGTGGAATGAGAAGTGGACTAAAATTAGGCCTGCGGCATACACAGTGCTGATAAACAACAATATCGCTCAAACATTCTTAATGTCTTCTTATGTGTGACGTCATCAATTTGTCAAATATCATATATTCTTCAAAATTTTCTTTCGACCTCTTGAATATCTAACCGGCTGAGCGTCAACGAGAGTGATCGTGTCAAGTGCGCGGCGGCGCGCGGGTCAACTCCTCGATATTTTATAATCTACCCCCTTCGACATTTGAATTGCAAAACTTTCTATTGTTCCATTGTAAAACTGCATAGGTAATAAAACTGTTTCTTGGAAATAATTAGAAAGGAAATAACCGCACAGAAATATACCACAGGGTAAAATTTAGTAGAAACAAGTGCACTCAATTTAGTTTTTTAATAAACAGTATCGCAGTTTTAGTTAACATTGATAATTTTATAACGTTAGCAAATAGTTGATGGGACATGATAAATATTTTTCGTCTCTAATATTTACGCAATCTCTATCAATTCGTGGATTTTATACAAAAAATATTTTTTAAAGTCAAATTTCGAAATACATTTTTCGTGGTAAATAAAAATAAATGAAAATATCGAGCAGACATGCAGAGCGAGTAATTACGTACGCTTTTCACTGCATGCATTATGAAATAAATGTTGCATGAAATAACCCGCTCCTGAAATTTCCACTAATGAGATGTCGACAAATGTCCTGTACTTAATCATTTCCTCATTCATTCTGATATTTAACACACTGTTTTAACATCTTGATTCAGACAGATTAATATTTAATACTAGGTTTCACAATCCTTTCGTTTGTAAATAAAAAACAAAAGTAAGTATCCTATGTGTTTTCCAAACTATACTCTACATCTATGCCAAATTTCATCGAGACCCATTCAGCACTTTAGGCTATAAACTCTAATAAACATCCATCCATCTAAACTTTCGCATTTATAATATTAATATGGATATCGTTCTCTTTTTATTTTATTTATTTATTTAATTTACGAAGCAAAAATACGTTACCGGCCAATACTTGCAAAAGTAATGAACTGTGTTATTTAATTTTATAAATAAACATACGTGTTTGGGTGTAATCGATGATGGGTAGGATTTAACTCGACCGAACCGAGTGTCGCAGAATATTTGACCGTACTCGACTGTCATTTTATTGGCAGTGTAAATCCTTGAATACAGAAAAAGTTTACAGAACATGGGAAGCCGAATGCAAATCGGCTTTTATATTTAAAGGAATTGATTGAACATGTACACAATGTATTTTTCCGTTATCCGTCCGATACGTTCCGTTTGTATTTAAAAAGTGAGATTACAAAGGTCAATTAATTATTAAAACAAAACACAATAACTCTATCGATATTTTAATAAGCTAAAGGCAATCCTGTTGGGCTACAAAGGTAGCTTAACTTTACTTTGTAAGTTGCAACTCTCTAAGTATCACCTCTTAAATGCGCTTGGCGTTGGATAAGACAGGCAAGTAATTATTTGCCACGCTTCTTGGAAGTTTTAATAAGTACTAGATTCTCTTGAACAAAGCGAAGTTTTATGCTTTTTATAAAAATAGGTTCATCATTTTCTTCTACTAATTCAGCCACTTAATATTAAGAAAAAAATATTAACTTATCTAATGTTTACATTTGAATTTTGTTACAGTAAAAGTTTTATTTGACCTTAAATTGAAAATCAATCTTAATTTCAAAGTTAAAATTAATTATTCCTCTGAGATCGTGTCCCCAAACTTCTTAAGTTAATTATGACATTTTTTAAATTTAATGTTAAGGATTTTTTATATTACATTTTACGGTTAGTTCGTGTTTCCGGGTTACAACTAACATGAGGCTTTCATTTGCCTTCTTCTATAAAAATCTATTTAGAAAATTCTAGAATAATTACGCCGTACATTACTTGAACTATTCTATTAATAGTACGGTAGATGAGACAATGATAATGTGATCTCATTAACAAAACGAATGTTGTACAATTCACTTTTTTCAAGGCAAGATTAGTATCGATATTGCCGTTGCTATTTTCTTTGTTGTGATTTTGAGAACTGTATGAATAATTTGATTTTTGTATAAAGTTTTAAAGGCAAATGTGGAGCTGAATGCAATCAAAAGTAAATAACCAGCATTTTATAAAATAACTCTCCTGCATTCTAATAAAGACGTTAAAATGCACTCCACGAAAGTTGTCGGCACTATAAACTAAAAGGCACATAAACTGTAATGAGGCAGAACTTTATTTACAAGTGGTGTTCGCGACGCGTAAAATGAGGTACGTTTTAACTGCACTTTTAACCGGGGGCTAAATTAGCGACACGCCCCACACCCACCGCCCCGCGCCCCCGCCTGCGCCCCAAACGAAATTAAGTGTGCTTTCTATTTAATCTCTGATTTACTCGCTCTCTACAAACTTTATTGATGTTTGTTTTATATGAAGTTAGTGTTTTGTAACTACATTTTAAATTCTGAATTTAAATTCCATCTCTAGCATTCATCTTGCAAACTCTGCGATAGTATCATGCATTTGTTCCGTAAAATAGTTTCGGCAGTGCAAACGCGATTTCCCTTTCACAAATAAATCGATTTAAAACAGCTTAGTTATAAACAGTCGCTGCTGTTATCGTGCGGAACAATGAGTTGACTCTACGGCTTTTTTAATTGAATCGATGATTGAACGTTACGCTCCCTTTGATAGACAACAATGGTTCACCGCGGCAATAGCGCGGCAACGGCGCGGTGCGGCGCCGGACGATGATGGATGTGACGATGAGCCGGCAAAACCGATTTGTCTGTCCACAAATCGATTTCACTTCATACTAAAATAATGTGTCTATTGCCATTTTTAAGTTTAGATTTTTCAATAAAACACATGGTTTTCTATAACATCGCTTATGTCTTAATAAATGTTCTTTGTGCAAGTTAAGCGATTCAATAAGCCTTAAAATCTTTTAATCAATCAAAGTGTTTATAAGCTACAAAGGCGCTCACCTCTAACACCTTGAGCGCATTTCTGCGGAAAATTGAATTGAAACGAGCTTTAATTTGTCGATGGATTTAATAAAATTTAACATCCATCTTAAGCTACAAAAGTGAAGACAATTTAAACTGTTTTTACAGACTTCAAGTAACTTAACTAAAAACCTAATTAAGTAACAAACACGAACGTCATCTTTTGCAAATAAAATGTACAATATTACAATAGCCACGTAACATTCTAGAACAACATACGAGTACAAGAACAGTTGAGATGGACCTTTAAACTCCTTTTGTTTCGGAAAAAGTAGTTAAAAGTTTCGATTTAGTCGGTCCATTGCGTGAAGCCTTCAAATTTGTGACTAATAAGCGTCTATGCAGCGGCGGAGTGACGCTGATTAATGGCTTTACACCCTGCTACTGACGTTAAATTATTTGTTTTGCGTAAAGGACAAACAATGCTTAATTACTCAATGTCACTTTACAAATGTATATGTAAATATAAAAACGAATATTTTAACAAATCATTTTTAAACTCACAATGTTAGGTGGTTTAGAAAGTTAGGTAGAACAAATTTTAATTTATCAAGGCCTTTACAACCATTGCGAGCCCCCGTAGACAACAGACTGTTTATCGGCGGATAGTTTGATCAGGTCGAGCTGTTAAGAACCAAATCGGTGTAGTGGGCGCATCTCCATATGTTCATACTAGACTATCAACAGATAAAAAGTCTCTAATCTGTGTAGGTTCAAAGGACACTATTTCGACGGAGCAGGAGACGGACATATAGAGGATATTTCCCCTTCCTATGCGTTTCCTTATCCAATCCTTTCCTTATAAGAAAAGGGTGGAATGAGAAAGGGACTAAAGTAGGGCCTCCCGCACCGCACTCATCAGACTGTACGCGGAATTGCTCCCACTTCACGCCTGTCTTTAGTGTGGTCGTGGTATGGCACCGGGCAACCCATTCGTGCTAAGATGTTAAAGCGGGCTCTACCACTGTTACTAATAATTTCACAATTCTCTACACAACTGAAATATTTTCAACAACAAATAATTTCATACATTGTGTTGATTGTTTAACTTGTTTTTTTATGCTACTCAAATCACTTAGCTTAACAACTCGAAGCAGGATAATAAAAATCGCACGTACGTGTTAGAGTAAACATATCTTATTTATCTAAAAAATATTTACTGAAACATTTTATTAGAAGTTATTCGCTATCGTTCTTAACATAACAGATGTCGAAAGATCAAAAAATGTCTCGTAATCTCCCAGCTTTGACGCGGGTCCCGTTTTGACGTGTCCTGTTATTTCACTCAACAAGTACAAATTGGATGTTTTGAAACATTTCATAAAATAAGGAAATATGTCCGTAGTCAAAATGTACGACAAAATATGTTATTTTTATACATAGATCCTTTGTGATCAAGGTCTCCCTTAGTGAGCTATAACGACAATTATAAAATCGTTGAAGAATCTTAACATTCTCATATTATGTTTGATCCATAGTATTTTTAACCAATTCAAAAACTTTGTTGCCATTTAAATAAAAAAAGGAGTCAACAATATTTTGTAATGAAATTTGACTTCTACTGTAGAAAGTACTTCCGGAACAATTGCTACATTTGCTTTATGAATACGCTCTCTCGGTTGTTCTCTTTACTATACAATGCTTCGAGTATATTACATTTAGTTGTAAATTCTATGTTACAGTAAACTTAAAAAAGTGAATTGTATAGATTTTAAATGTTTTATCTTATAACTTACTGTACGTGAAATAAATGATGGTTTCCTTGCTAAAAATATATGCCAGCCAAGCAATACGAGCTCGATTAAGGTCATGGATTCGTCTTTGTTTGAAATATAATTTTTCGACTACGGTACAGTTTTTAATTTAAGGTTCGGCTTAAATATCCGCAGTAAAGTGAATAATTTAAGTCAAACGCCAATCCCTTAGGACATTGCGCTCAATATTTCGTATTCAGTGGAAATTTTCCCGTTTTTGTTGAATCATAAATTTTAATTAGCATCGGGAATCGCGGATCTCCGCACCAGTCGAATCTGTTCTACCGTATATTTAAAAGTCTCTTAATTTCGTTATATAAATGTAGGTGAAATATAACGTTTATTTCAGACATTCATTAAATTTTCTTTGACATTAAAAATCGCACAACTGTTGTGCGATTATCAATTGTTTAGCAGTCCGTTCAACTGTTTAATTGCACAACTACAAATCGAGTAGTGTAACCTCCATATAAGCTTATAGGAATCAAAGCGACACTAAACAGTTATGCGATAGTTTCGTTTCAGGTGTGCGCGACGCTATTAATCCAATTAATTAATTTATATTAAATCAAATACAAAACTAAAACAACGAAATTATTTATAAAACAATGGTGGAAATTAAAAAAATAATTGACTATAAAGGTCGATAAAGATCTAAGAAAGTAGGTTGTGTTAAAGAAGATATGCTTAAGAAGGGGGTGAATTCAGGTATGACGGCTAATAGAGATGTATGGAAGCACAATATACTGTGCCGACCCTAAGTAAGGACAAAGGCATGTATAATAACATAGTTAGAAAGTCAATATCGAAATGTAAGGAAAAACCATGACATTAAGAATTAATTAATCTTCCTGACTGCAAGGTCGATAGCGGCTGCAAAATGCTCGGTTCATTTATAAACCGTAATGGATCCCTTGTCGTTATCTACTGAGTATCGAAGACTTGTACATACAGTAACTTAACTGTAAGTTGGTATTTATTACATTAAGTACTTTCTTTCTAGTCAACATTAAAGTATATCAAACTATTTATTGTTATATTAAAAATTTAAGTAATATTTTAAGTCGTTTAATAGCCAATGTTAATGTTTCTTTTTGAAATCCATCGGGTTATACAAAAATAGATTTCGGACTTTCAATAATTTGTAGAGTACGTATTTAGATTAATTTAAAAATGCCATAATGTTTGGTAAGTTCATTTGAATGTGAACATTTCAACTACACTGAAGTACATAATACTATTATAACAAGTTCCTTTTTTGCAAACTCAATGGCTCCATCTTAAATCGACGAGGAAATACTAGTGGTCTTATAAATTATGATAATTTCACTGGTATACAATTGGGTCGAGGTCAATAGAAGTTCTTACTTATATAAAGTTTACTATTAACATAACTTTTTGTAACATAATGTAGCAAAGGTACAATCAGACATGGTTTTCCCGGAAATTTTAAAGATAAGAAATCAGAAAAACACACAGCAGTTAGTCATATGCTGTCCAATCTTAAACACTAGTTTATTGGTTTACGAAAATTAATAGGCAAAGTCCCCAAGCGAGACAAAATTAATTAAGTGCCAAGTTCGTAACGTGAGTAATAAAACAGGTGTACCCATTTCAGGCACAGGTTGACTTTAATTAAACGTTCTTCATATTCTATCATTAATTTATATTTCAGATTTGGGAATATTGTTTTAAATGTATTTACACTTGAAACCGTAATAACATACTCTGCTGGTGAAGCGACCCAAAGTGGATCTTGGCCTCCGAAACTAGAGAACGTCTGCGTCGCTTTTCCTGCGCCATCTCCTGCCAGCTAGAACAATGATTGGTGAGTAAAAATTACACAGCTGTTTTAATTTAACCATACAACTAAATTTTACCAGTGGCAGAGCCCGCTTTAACATATTCGCACTGTAGGGCCGACTCGCCCGGTGCAATACTACGACCACACAGAAGACAGGCATGAAGTGGAAGCAATTCCGCGTTTCTTCTGATGAGTGTGCATGCCGGAGGCCTAATTTCAGTACTCTTATCTTTTCACTTTTAATATACAAGGTAAGGATGGCAAGGGGAATTGGATTTGGATAAGGGCCCGCATAGGAAGGGGAAATATCTTCTTCGTTTTCTCATTTGTTGATTAAATGTAGGCAACGCATCTAGAAATATCGATCTCTATGGGAAGCGGTTACTTCTATATTTTTGGCGATCGCAAGGGGTCCTTATTATTCAATGCCATGATACATCTATACATAGTTCATGATATTAATTTGAAATATAAAATATAGGACAGTTAAATACGAACATAACTCAATATTCTCAGTTCCGAATCTGCATATGCATACAAATATCATAGAAATGACGTCAATTTCCCACGTGGATTGGAACCTATAAATATTTTACGGACAAAATTCGCTATCTGTGCAATACAGGCGTTTCATTTCAAACAAAGCCATGATTTGTCAATCCGGAACTAAACTAGTTTTGACAATTGATCAAAAAAGTTTACACTATTTCTAAGCCTACTAAAAAACATTCTTTTGAGTACTAAAACGACAGTGTTTTTTATGTTAGGAAGAGCTGTCGCCTGCAAACTTCGTTAGCGTGGAAAAAAAAATGGTCGTCTATAACATTCCCGCGTGCATCTTCTTTTTACCAGCTACCTTCCAGTCAAAGTCCCATCCAAATCGGTCCACCCGTTCCAGAGATAGGGGCCATTTGATAGGTCGCCATTTTGACAACGCGGAATTAAAAAAAATGTAGCCTATAATTTGCCCGTCCATGTCAGCTACCCTCCAGTGAAAGTCACAGACAGTCAAAAATTTTTTAAATGCGATTTTCGTTATCACCAACGCAAATACACCGTCTTTCCGAAATCTGGCATTTTTCCTGTGATGTTACAAACAGACAATCCAATTTGATTATATGTGTAGCTAGATAAACAAACAGCTAAGGTAAGACAGTTGAAATGATTCATCAAAGTGTGAACCCTTGTGACGTCTTGGCTCTGCAATTTCATAGAGCGCTCTGATATTTGTATTAATTACTGTCAATTATACAGAGCCCTTACTCACAGCTCGCAGCTCGCACAAGACTAGGAATTGCAATTAGATACAGTTGGGAATCACTTTAGGCTTTCGCCTTTAGTTGAATGCTTCAAAGGGTTTACTAATTTGATCAAAATCGAGTTAATAAAGTTAAACAAAATATGTGCGAACACCAAAGACATTTAAGAAATATATAGATTAGACATAGGGAACAACTTTTTTTACTGGTAACTTCTTTGAACGGTAATATCTCAATGTCAATTTGACATACCGAGACGCATCTCAGTGTTTGAATTATTTGTTTGTTTGTGAATTTGACTATCGGCCATCGGGTAGCGCTAGTGAGATTATGTGAAAAGTATTTTAAGTCAAGTTTCAACTATGCCCACTCTATATTTTTTTAATCTCTTTGGCGAAAACCTGTCTTCTTTGAGAAACAAACTTAGGATAACAAATAAGAAACTATTATTATTCTTTTCTCAGTTTTAACACTTCATATTTTTATTTATGGCTGTTTTAAATGTTGTCTTCGAATTGTGACTGCCAGCATCAAACGGAATCTTTTAAAAACTATTATATTTTAAATTCTATTGTATTAATTATATTCTAGTATAGTAGAAGTGTGCACATTCGTCATGACGTTGCAAAGAGATGGTTCAAACGGTGCATTCCCATATATTTCCCAGTTGGAGGTTACTCTGTGCAGATTGGAACTGAACTGTCCGAGATAAATACACGTGCATTAATCTGTGTTGCGCCGGTTACAGCGCAGCGTCTCCTGCTTTAAACTGGCTTTATATCACAACTGAATTAGCAATATGTTCTCATTTCACGATTTAGATACATGGATTGGATAAAATACCTCGTACAGATAGCTCGATAAATGGGATTCATTTCGGTAGCCATTATTAAAACACTAAGTGCGTCACACATCTGGAACAAAACTATCACAATTGTTTAGTCTCGCTTTGATTCCTATGAGCTCATATGGAGGTGCGCACACTACTCGATTTTTAGTTGAGTAACTAAACAGTTGAATTGGCTGCGAAACAATCGACATTCGCACAACAGTTGTGCGATAGTGTAGTCAAAGTAGTGCACGCTTTAAGTACGTACGATCCTTGATCTATGGATGACTTATTTCCTATTTAAGAACGCTGTGTGTGTCTGTTATCTGTATGTTCTTTTGTTTTTTTGCATTGTATTTAATTATGCTTTTGTTTTCAACCTTCAATTGGTGTACCTTTCATTAAATAAATTAATAAATGTCTTGCTTTATGTCTTTTACTCATATTGGTTCTTTTATTGTCATGTCTTACACATTATTGTGTTTACAATCATTCGTAAAGTCATAGGTATGGTAACATGTCTGTTTACTGCGAAATGATTTCGGAGTGAGGACAAAAGTGAAATTGGAATCAAAAATAACAAGCGTCAACTTTGAAACATGACTGGTTAAAACTTCGCAACAGCTTCCACACATTATATTCAAGTGTTAATTAAAGGTTTTTGCCTTACTGCACACTGCGTACTAGTTATAAACTTATAACAAGCATCTTAGTTTAATAATAAAATATTTTCGTGTACATCAAATTTTACATGAAGCTTTAATAGAAAATAACCAAAGGGGAACCTTTCAAAGCTTTCTCAAGTAATATCCGACGCAGCTTTGGGGACTTCCTGTGTCATTTACATAAAAATACAAAGATATTATGAAACAAGTAATGCTAGTTTCGCACGAGAGGAGAACAGATGAGCAGTAGACAATGCTGTACTTATTGTTTAAACGCATGACCCACCTTGTGTGTAACTAGCATTAGGAAAAAATACTTCTATGATGCATTTGCTTCCATTGCGGCTCTAGTATGTGTCCTGTTTCACAGATCGCATATAAATGTTTCATTGTAATCGCACCGAAGCAAAGTTAGTTCTGTCTACAGACAGACCGGAGGTGATTTGTTACGTGGAATTGCTAATTCCCTTACAACATCCGTTCGAGTGCAGTTTGGATGTAAGTGGTATAAAATTATTTATTACTATGTTTTAAAGCATCATAGACTTCTAAGTTCTGTATAAATGGATAGGAGATTTTATGGAAGCGACAGCTTTTGCTTCGTACTTTTTCGATGGCAATGATAATTAAGTGTAACTTTAATTAGTTCAAATACGCACTACCGTTAACAACCGCTACCGTCACCGCAATTTGGAGGAAATCAAAAAGGCACAAAGCGATATAGACTGTCCATTTATAGAGGTCAATGATACTTAAAATGTTTATATTTGTATACATTTAAATATCTACTTTTTGACTACTTTCGTTTAACTGATTGTTTTCTAAATAAATATTATTGGGGTTGTGATAGTTTAAAAATGAGACCGCTTTATAGCCGGTTTGTGCGTCAAGTTTTCTCATTTCGGTGGCTTTTATCGCTCCAATGCGATATAGTCGGCTATGAAGCTATAACGCCCCCTAGTGGCAGCTTCTTTAAAACTATCGTAAAATAATCTAACGTAGAACAAAAGACGAATGTGTAGAACTAAAGACAATGTTAATTTTTAATTTAAATAAAATTTATATAGTTCTCCATAGACGTATGACTATTCAATGCTATTGAAAAAAGAAAACTTAAGTTAAACTGAAAAAATCATTGTCTAACTTAGTAAGTATTAGAATTAGTTGTGTTCAAACCAAAATAAACTTTTTAAAGCTATGGCGTATTGTTTTCCTTACTGTTAAAACAATTAATAAACATTTCCATTTGATTGTTTTTACAGTAAAAAATAGGCTTTCATATTTCAATATCAGCGTTTCAGAGTCGAATAACGAGAAAGGGTTATTCGCAATCCTTTCTAATGCCGGAAACGATCCCGCAAAATAAGCTTCAGGACGTGCCAGGATTTGGACGAGGAGGATTTCGTGTATTTTATTTACATTTCAATTGTTATCGTCATTTTTTTGTGAATTTACACATCGATAGAATGTTAAACGTCAACATTTAACGGTGATATTCAAGCGTATGCACAACTGAAACTTAATTATCGCATAACTGTTTAGTCTTGCTTCGATTCCTTTGAGCTTATATGGTAGTGGGTACGCTACTCGATTTTTAGTTGTGCAACTAAACAGTTGAATTTACTGTGAAACAATCGACAATCGCACAACAGTTGTGCAATAGTTTAGTCAGAGGTGTGCGCCTGCTCTTAGTATTTATTTGTCTTTACTTTAAAATATAGAACTAAAATAAGCTTTACAAGCGCTAAGCTAATCTAACTAGGCTCCATGCAGCATAAGTTTAGGACTCGAGAGTATCAAAACCTACTTGTAGAACTTAAGTTGAACGTGTGATATCGAGTAAAGTTTCATAGTTTGTTGGACATCGGTAATGTGGTATCGCCTCCCCTAGACACTCAGGTTAAGCAAAATTTAAATATGAAATATTGGTTTTGAAAAGGCTAAAGAAATACATACTGTGCCTATAACGAAAGGAATAACTTTCTAAAAGTAAATCGTGCGAAGTAACCACATAAATAAAATCAGTTTACTGAGATTACAGGGTCTAGAGGGAATCTAAATTTCAATAATACTACAGAGATTTGAGCTTAAATGTTATCTGAAGTACAGAATAAGTATTTACTTGAAGCGTTATCCCTCGGCTGAACTACGCGATGCGATTAATGTCCCTCGCCGCGGGAGGGCGCCCTCTACCACTACGTATATTGTATCCTACACGTTAAATTAAATATCAAAATCGTAAAACGCTTTCGGCTGTAAGTAATGGGGTAAACCATATTACTGTTTCCCCCGTTCCCTTTCTATACACATGTGTTTCTTGCCTCCCCCTTTCTGGATAAAAAAATAAAACTTTTTGCCCAACCTAAATGGAGATATTTGACAAAATGCGGTAAATTATTTTAGGTTTATTTTATTATCCTTGAGCCATAAAATAAAACCATCAGTCTTAACTATATTTGAACTATTCGCTTGTTATTCTCAATTTTAATTATGATGTGTTTCTAAACAATTTTTAGTATGAGTCTGTGTCAGAATCAGTACGTATCATACTGTCAAATTATGTGACAAGTGACTCATTGACATGGCAAATTTCGATGCAGTAACGTTGTATTGATTGACCCGTTGCGTCGCATATCTGCAATTTACGGCTTACCACTTCATTGTTGCCTTTAGTCTTGGTTATTGTGGTTTGCATACAGTTCATAGAAGCCACTGCTACAAACATAATGTACTGTTAACTAGTCATTGCCCTACTAAATTAACTTATAATCTTGTTTCATCCAATTCTTAGGAACTTCACAAGGTGTTATTGCTCATTTTGAAAGAGTACATGCAATTATTTTATAAGGATATTTTAAGATAAACAGCAACAGAAAACTAAATCCGACCTTTTGTGTTCGCGTTGCGATGGTGTTTGACGTCTAATTAACAGTCCAGTTGAACACAAAAGGCTTTCACGTCTGAGCCGGAGATCGTTGAAAGTAAACAGCGACGCTAAACCTTTCATTATCAACGAATTAATTTTGTTAAGAAGGATTTTCTTTTTCAGTATCTTTTGTTAAGTATTATTTTTATGGAGAAGCAATTGTTACTTATTCATTTATATTAAAATAGACAGGTAATCCAAACAAACTTACTCATGAAGAAATTGGAAATACCAATTTTGAAGTGCCAATAGCCTAAAGGTTAAATGTACAAATTCAGATCATGTGGTAGAGAGTTCAAATCCAGTCCACTATTGTCATAAGCTTCGTTGGAATGGTATAAAATATTAGTAAATCAACAATTAAAAAAACTTCTCTTTCGAAATTCACACATTTTAATTGTACATCACTCTCTTGTATGGTGTTTGCATTTTTTGTTTTTATATATTATTTGTTTTAGTCAATCCAATTATGTATTATGTACCTAATTTAATTTGTGTTAACGTTGATGTTGGAGTTTGTAGCACAAACTAGTCCGCACAGGCGCCATTACGAATTGCAAATATTGTTTTATACCACAATGTTGCAGCTTCCCTATCCAGCTGTTAACCTAATATAATTTCTGCTCGAATGTATTACTCGTAGCATATAATATACATTTATCAGCTTAGAGGTACATAATTTAATACAAAGAATAATAAGCTACTGGTGGTCAAAACTCGACCATAATAAAAAAAATAATATTAATCTTTGATTAAAATTAACCGAATCGCAAGAATTAAATATATAGACAACGTTGTTTTCACTTCAAACTACAGAATTAAAAAGTAAGTGCTCTGTGAAAGTAAGTTACTGTCTGTATAAAGTACTGTCAACTTACCCATAACCTAAGTAAGCTGTAAGCACTTTCAGTAAACGCCAATATAATGCAATTACCGTAAGCCATAAAGATTTCATATAAAAAAACTACACTTTGATTTTATATTACCTAGTACGTTAATCCACGCGGTAAGAATGTAACTGTATTTGATATATAAATAATTTCTAATCTATATAATTACCTTTTCCTAATTGTAAATTAGATTTTCTAAAGAAAAAGATAAAGAAAGGATAAAGTTAAGAATGTGTATGTTAGAGGAAGTTTGAAAGTAGCGCCAGTGGTGGAAAAATTGAGAAGCAAAAGGTTAGCGTGGTATGGACATGTTATGCGACGAGACGATGGGGACATAAACCAGAAAGTGTTAAGAATGAATGTGGATGGCTACAAACTAAGAGGAAGACCGAAGAAAGTATGGCTGGATTGTGTGAAAGAGGATATGCTTAAGAAGGGAGTGGATTCAGATATGACGGCTGATAGAAATGTATGGAAGAGTAGTACATACTGTGCCGACCCTCCGTAAGGGATAAGGGCAAGTTGATGATGATGAGATTTTCTCGTTAAATGTAGTTTCGACCTTCTTTATTATGTAAAACATTTTTCTCAATTCAATGTTTTTTCTAGCCAAAAATTCTTCTCTGCTGTACAATTTCAGTTTCGACGTCGAAATTATACTCGTGGGACGCAATTAGCAACCTGTTAATGAGAGGTTAAAGTTTATAATTCAGTAAACTTTAACTCTGCCCAGTCAGTGACGTCTGCTACTGAAAAAGAAATTGTAGTTACTTTTCTAAAATATTCCTTTGTATTATATTATATCGAGGTCGAATTTTGAATGTCATTTTAATTTTTTAATTGCTACTTTACTTCATTTCAACATAATCTTCGATGTTAAGTGAATTCATTGATTATTCGATATTTCCATATGTTCTATTACTTCCTACTAATCTATTATTACACTATAGCACAAGATAAATTACACGTTACGTTGACAAGTTAAAAATTAAAACAAAAACACGTGAAACCTAAAATGGGAACATAGTTCCTGTTTAAAAAGCTAAAACCATTTGACAAAGGCTAACAGGATAGGTGAATGGAAGTAGTTTTTGTGGCTCAAAGGTTCGTCACACGAACAAAACGAGCGTGCGGCTGAGCGTTGCTCCGCCGGCTGTGACGAGCTTTAATTAAAAACAAGTGCCCGCCGCAGCTTGACGCCGAACCTTAACGGCTGTAGCACACAATAAAAAAACGAAGCGAAAATAAACACAATGATCGCTTCGTATTCGCGTAATAACCATATGAACAGAAGGTCACTTTGTTTGAAAGTTGCGAGAACGTATTCGAACGTTTCGCTTTTGGTTCGCTCCTGCTACAGTGTACTAGAGGTTTCATATACCACTTAATAAATCTACTCTATTACCTATTAACTAATACCTGGTTTCGTTCTTTTAATTACTGAACTTACGGCTGAACCTTCTATGCTTTATTCTAAAATTCTAAACTGACATTCACTATACATTACAAAATAAGAAATTATTTTCTTGTTTTTTTCAAAGTCACGTTAACCCATCATGTACGTGATGCAAGGAAATTTAACTTATTACATTAAGTATTTCGAGACAAGGACATTTAAATCTTGCGAATACTTGAAGCACGTGTAGGCTCTCGTCAGCGGTAACATCAAGGAAATTTATACATTTCACAAATTCCTTAGCAAAAATCAACGAAATCGTCTTTGAATCTATTTTAATTTATATCTATATACATATAATAAAATAGAAGTGTCTGTTTGTAATATCAAAATAAAAATTCCAGATTTCGGGAAGATGATGTATTTGCGTTGATGATAGCGAAAATCGCATTTAATTTTTTTTTTGTCTATCTTGTCTGTCTTTGGCTGCTTTTTTATCTTAATATTGCGTGGACGACGTCGCTGGCAACAGCTAGTAACATCATAAATGTACTTGTTCTATAAAATGAAAAATATGTAAAAAACGTGGTAAAATGTATTAACAAGAGGAAAATAAACTTTCCTTATACGTAGCGAGTAATCTTTGAAAGTGATCCGAACAAATACATAAATCTTGTTCCATCTTACTGCGCATTACGTAAATTACCTTCTGTAATGCTTTGAGATTCAACATTAAATCAGCTTTATTACACGAGTAGACGATATCTCTTTGTTATGCAAATACCTTGGTTTCTTCGATTCCTAAGGGTAATGTTTCACAATTTAACAAATATGTTTTGAATCATGTTTTTATACTAATAAAGTTCAAACAGATTGTTGATTGCTTGTCGCTGCATAGCTTGAACAATCCAATGCAGACTTGATTTCAGCATATACACGTCTCTACTGTCGAGGCTCGAGAACCTATGAACTTCAAACATGCTCGCCGCTGTGAAGTGCAAGACATTTCCCTCTACCTTTTGTAAATGACAAAATTACTTACTATTAAGACAAATTTTGTTTGAAATATTTAACATAATTCGTGATATTTAAATAAACGTTTATTTGCCACTCTCCAGTTATGTAATGATCGTAATTATGCGCTGAATTATTATTTGCACCAATATTGAAACAAATTCATTTCATTACTCACACTCGTTACGCACTCCGCAATAGATAACAATGCTAATCAATTTTATGAGCTGAAACCGCGAAACAAACAAGCTTATAATATTAGGATTTTTTAAAATCACTATTCTTACCCTGTATCTATTGATATGCCTAGATTCTACAAATCGTACTTCGTACTTTTAATATTATAAATACGAAAGTTTAGAAAGATGGATGGATGTTGTTAAAATTTGTAGCTTAAACTGCTAAATGGATCTCGATTATCTTTGCCATACATGTAGGTAACAGTCTGGAAGAACATATATTGCCTTTGTTTGTTTTTTAATCCCATGCGAAAAAAAACGCGGGCCAAGGCTAGTATGTAGTAGTAGTGGGTTCACTCTGATTTCCTGAAAATTGTCCAATACTTTAACTTGGGTTTAATCTTTAATCAGTTTTTCTTTTTCTGTTGAATAAAGAAACCTCAGAAAATAGGTGCTTTGAAAAAAACTGGTACAATACAACATTGTTCCCAGAATACATCCTGTAACTTTCATGGTTCAGGAAACTCATTTGCAGTTAGTTCTCTTTTGCCGACGAACAAAAAAGAGTTTTATGAGTAGTACGATATTTTTTACAAATGCCGAGCTTTGACCTTGCACGGCCTTTTCAGAATAAGCCCTCAAAACAAGTCTTGTTGTTTTCTAAATTTTTTTAGAAAGTTTGAAATATTGTTTTTATTAATTAAAAGTAATTAGCACATAATTAAACGTAAACGTTATATTGTTTAATTTTGAATGAATCATTAATCAAAACTTTTATTTAACTGTAATACATTTAGTAGTTTTATAACGTTCGTTTCCACTAAACAAATGCTTAATTACATTTACTTCATAATACGTATGTCTTGTGTAATATATTTGTTTATGATCCTCGTTTAAAAGTTTACGCAGTGGAGTTAAGCTGACGCAACATGTTTTTATATACTTTACTTATTTATGAGATTTCCAAAACAACTTTATGTTGTCAACTTGTTTGTTATGCGTAAGTAAAAGTTTATTTCAACTTTCTACGAGAAACGTAGAGTGTAGCGTAAAATAGAGCTTTTTTCAATAGAGATTTAAGCGCTCTTATCGCCCTGGGCTAGATTTCTATGGCGTCGTTTTTTAGCTCTTTGGATGGTTGGATTCAGGGTTATATTAAACTTTGATTTGTAGACTTGTCGCCCCTATCTGTCTAGCGCCCTGGGCGGTCGCCCAACTGCGCAGTACCCTAACTCCGGCCCTGCACGTTTTTATATGATACAAATTCCTCGTGATATCCTAACACAGATAATGTCATTATGTTATTTGCCGCACAGGAATTCCCATTAATGACACAAACTGACGTTATTTATTGTCACAAGTATGAGTATCGTAATAATAAATATTATTTTATTAGTAAAATAATATTCCTTTCCTTATTGGAATAAAAGAACGTAATTGCGATATATTTAGTTTATACGAGTATATCTAAAGAAGTAAAGTCGAATATCGACAGAATATCACAGCAAGCTGAAATTATAACAGCTATTATTCAGTACTTTGCATTTTATTATGATCAACTTTCGATTTAATAGTATTGTTATCGTCAAATGGGCAGGAAATAAAGATCCTCAACTGTAGTTGGAAGCATATATAAGGTGTGCGAAGTTTTACATCCAACTCTCCGTATTATAAGTGTAGGCCGGCAATTCATTTGTGATGCTTTTCATACTCGCGCAGGGAATAAAAGACTACGACTTCATTGTTAAACTTATAAAATGTTATTTTAATTTAATTGCATTTCACATGCGCCAAGTTTTGTATAGACTTTTGTTACTTTTTATCATACTTGCAACTCGTTTTTTTAATATTAAAAATAGAAATGAACAAGAATTTCATATATGTTAATATAACTTCGTGACAATTATATAATACATTTTTTCTTTTTTTAATTTAGTAATCTATTTTATATCTCAAATAATAAGTGTAATCTTACTAATATTATAAATGCGAAAGTTTAGATGCATGTTTGTTAGAGTTTGTAGCCTAAACTGCTGAACAGATCTCGATAAAGTTTGGCATAGATGTAGAGAATAGTCTGGAAAAACACACAGGTTACTTACTTTTTTTTTAATTCCACACGGACGAATCCGTGGGCGAGAGCTATTATGTAATATTGTTATTGATTGTATCACACTAGAATTCATATAGCGAATATACGTTCCTTTATAAGTCTTTCGTATTCAGCGTATGTCAAAGCAGAGCTCATAAAATGCAAAGCGCAAGTGAAACTTCATGAAGCATGAAACTTCTAGAATTGTATTTCTCTATCGAATATCTTACAACTTTGTGCGGCGCTCACTTGTTGTTTGTTTCTTTGAATTTAGGCTGAAAGAAAACTGGCTTTGTTGAACCAAAATTTACAATAAATTATGTTTCGAAAAGTTATTCTTATAGAGAATAGAAATGAGAATAATGGCCTGGTTATTCTCATTTTCTGTATAACTTATGCTGGGTTGCTGAATTAAATTACCTACCGTTTTGATAGTGTTAGGTTGACATTCAACGGAGTAAAACTCAAGTTACGTAGTTCGGGAATGAATTTCATGAAGTTATGAAACCAAAAACATTAACGAACAGTTAAAAATAGCTGGGAAACCGGCCATATGTATCTCTTTTCCTACTCTTGCTATTTTCCCTTAGATTTTCTTTGCCATACACTACATTCATAGGTTATATGGAAGAAGATATATGTAGGGGATTCAGATATATTGATGTTCCGACCCTATTTAGAATATATGTCAGATTGTGTAGTACTAGATTCGATAATAGTCATAAGTGTGTCTCTATATTAAATGTCATAAGTTATCCCAGATTAATGTCTCACGCACTAAGTGGTAAGTTAGCCGGGAATTATGCAAATCATTAACTATTCATGTTCGCTAATGACACCAACCTCATATTAATATTGTATCCCATATGTAGAGCTACATACAACAAATGAAATTATCAACATCACTATAATTTTTCAAGTAGATTCTAAGGTCGTCTTTTATTTGTTTTTAAAGTTACAGGTCTCCTAAAATAATTAATATTTAGTCGAATGAATTTAAATTACAACCAGGAAACACCGCGACGAAATTATACACTTCGAGCATATCTGGAGACTTCTTTATCGATGATTCGTAATGTCCTCATTGCTATTAACCAAATGTTATTTTTATGATGTTAGCAGAGGTTAATAAGATAATAAAAATCTGGTCGTAACGAGTCTGGATAATATAAATTTTGATAGCGTTATAAAAGAAGGAATACGCATTAAAAAGATTTTTAAAACAGCAATTAATTTGTTTATCTCCATTTCCTAAGTAGTGCTTTAATGTATTCCATATTTATAGTAATTGTAGGACAATTTTATTAGCTAAGTTAATGTACTTAATGAAAGATTTTTCAAAACTTGCTAGGAAATGTTTTTCTTTCGTTATTGCTAAAGACAATTGAATACAGCATATACCAACAGTTAAGTAACTAACATTACTTGTTTTAATTGATGTATATAATAGATATTTTTTTACTGTTAAATATTGAATTATTGGGAGAAACAGAAATAACAATAGTCTATTCTAGAACATCGGTAACTTACAATTAATTTATTAATCATGTTGTAATATTTCCGTTTAAAATGTATAAATAAGTAGTCGGATTATTATTACGCTTTATCCCAAGTTCCTTCCTTGTAATGGAGAGTCTACGAGAGATGAAAATTAAACATTCATTGTCTATAAAACGTGACGTCACAGCCTCTGATGGTGCTCATCTCAATCGTAAAAATTTAAATATTCCATCTTCCTTGATAACGGCATATAAAATTACAACATCTTTGCCCTCTAATGCCTTTGATATTTTTTTCAATACATTACTTACTAGTTGTTGCTCGTGACTTCGTCTACATATAACTTAAAAATAAAACTTAGCTTGCTAATGGTGCAAGAATTTTTAAAATCGTCCCAGTAAGTTTTGAGTTATTTAAATACAATTTAAAATAAAATTTAAAAAAAAAAACAAATCTCTCCTCTTTATGATATTAGTATAGATTTATCTTTACTACTCAGTAAAACTCGAGGATTAGATAAATATTTCCACTTTGAATATCATATATAATATAATACTTAGATTGTGAAAATAATGAAACTCTTTGAAGTTTCGGAGCTAACGCTTTGGTTTTAAGAAATAACACAGAAAGGACGTATACAGTCTCATAATTGACTCTTAAAAAATAAAACAGTATTATTGGATACTTCTTCGTTTCCATTTAAATAAATGAAGTATTTAAATTTTTTAACATTAATAAAATAGCTATAATATTTTTATCAATCACATATTAATTTTTCACGCACTTCTCATGAATCTCTGTCTGAAAGTGACCGCAAAAGTAGATTGGATTGTAAAATAAAATTAAATCGTAGATATAAAAACTTTCAAACTTGCCTGGACTAACTAGCGAATGATTAATAGATCAAATGAAGACAAATGAAAACATCGTGTTCCCGGATTAAGAAATTTAAACCTTATTCCTGGAAGTTAGAGTCGCTTTTATAAAATGTAGCGTTGAAACATACCCGCCACGACATCCATTAGTCAGGTCGCGTAAAAACATTGCATAACGTTTTTAAACCCTTTTATAAATGAGCAGTTAGCGGTGGCAGTTACGTATTTACTGTAAAGAAAAAGTTTATTAAAATGCTATATTATTTTTAAATATTACACCTATTTTTATAAACGCAAACAGAGGCGTTTGCGTACAAAAAAGGATTAAAACGTCCAATTAAAATCTATATTTGGCTAAATTAGTTCGACTTATCCAGTATTACAAATGTAAGGGCTTAAATTGTTAATTACCTTCAATATAAAATGTGTAAAATAAGGTGCAATGTTTCTACAAAAAAATAAAAGCAAATCCGTTTTAAATAGCAACCCTTTCCCATTTACGTTGAACATGGTAAAATAAATTGTAAGGTTCTGTAGTGGCTGTTTGAGGCATTACTAAAGCGAGCTATGAGATGTATGTACCAGTGTGAAATGAAAGAGCCCAGTTTGCGTACGAATTAACACTGGAAGCTCGTTAATCGCTCAAACGTTGCGCTCAAATATCGTAACGGTTAACGATAAGTACTTTGTAGGGATGGGCCGTTGTCGATATTTACCTATTACACGGTACTAATATAAAACTTTTTTGAGTACACCAATTTTTATCTTTAGACTTCACTAAACAGTAACGTTGATTGGAATTGAGTAACATGAGAGAATGTTTACAGTGATGTTATTCAAATCTATTTACACATATATTGAATCGATTCAAACACACGATGTGTCGCAATCCATCATGCCGGAGAGTAGACGGATTGCGGACATATCGGACAAAGCCGAGATCACAGACGCATTGACAGACTAGACTAGACTTCGAACATATCGCTATCTAATCTCTATTGTAGACTATATTTCCTGTTAACAACTTGTATTTAAAAGCTGATTGAGGAAAAATGCACGGTTGTTTATTATAATAAGTTTACTCATGTTCCTCCCAAATCATTCTAAATTAATTATTAGATTTCTTGAATAGACTATTGCTTGCAATTAGAAATCTGATGTTCATTTCTCTAAACAGACCAAGAAGACTTGAAAATCAGTGTGTTGTTCGTTTATTTTTCCCGTGTATAAAGGTAAGGTAAAACATCCGTATATCGAGGTGTAAGCAGTCAGCCGAGTCTACTCATTAGTTTTAATGATCGCGGCCCACGAGTTCGTTACGGAGAGTCGATTGTGTAACGTGAACTCGCCAATTTAACGCGCCCTCATCAATCAGTTCGTATGTTAACAATGATTACATTTATCAGTAAAATACTTATTAGGGTTTACTGAGGTAATATAACTGTGCTTTTTAGACATTTTTATCTGAGTAATTGATAAAGGATGTTATGGTGGTTTGAGTAATTCTTGTTGATTTAGACTTTACAGTGGTTCTAGCTCCCGACACCGATTTTTGACAAATCGCAGTTTTGTATAGACTTGCGAAATGTGACCTTAAACAATGAATAATAAAGTACATATTTATGGTGAAACATCTTGACGTCGATTGTCGATAGTTGTAGGCCAGAACGTTTATAAGGTTATGATTTAATAATATTTGAATGAATTCATTTAACTGAGGTAAAGTAATAACAAGGTTTGATTATGAATTTGTTGTGAGAAGGGTTGATATTACAATTTAT
>LD689102.1:1320056-1338058 GCA_003118335.3 Papilio memnon
ATAGAGATTAAAATTAACGAAAAGCATTAAATTATAGTTCATAATTTTACTTAACAGAAATGGTACATTTGAGAAAGCGTTCTATTAATTGAAGTGCCTCGTTTGAACCACGCCGCGTAACTGAATAGTTAAATTTATAAACGTATATGAACCGGTGCGCCGTATTGCCGCCCTTAAGGAACTTTCAACAACATTACTCCGAATTACTAAAGTTACTGCTTAAATTATTTGGTTGCTCGATATAGTTAATACTTATTAAACGTTATGTATATCATTGAAAAACAATTGAGGTTTCGAACCCCTGGGTTAAAATTTTGTTGTCATTGTTATTTTTATGAAAAAAACAACCTCAAAACAATTATTATGATATTGAAATTTGGTACAATCAGCTCATGAATTTGTGTTGATTTCCAAGACTAAAGAATCAGGTATATGCTTTTGGTTTTAAATAGATGTATGGACTTATCCATCCGTATACTTCCAATTTTAAACACTTTCAATTATTCAGTACTTGTATCGTATTTTTTATACCGAAATTTTGTTAATGCATATGTATTTATGCAGCTGACTGTACAAAATAAATCTTATCTTTGAATTTGTAATGTTAGTAGAATTTAATTAATTTGTTGGTCGCGGCAGAACTTAGGTCGAGTTTGAATTACTGCAAGTCGACCGGATTCCTACAAAGGATGCACTAATTGGATTGTGAAGTACTCATCACTTTCGCCAAGATATTTCAACAGACTGATTGAATTTCATTACGATACATTTGTTAATTTCACGGGTATTAGGTGTATTTTTGAATACACGTCGACCGGCAAACGGTGAAACATAATTTGTAGTGAGATTAATTTTACCCTGAAGTGCTAGTTTCGCAATAATTATTCATATCTTTTACTGGTATTTTTCAATCTTCTTCGTATACGAATAAAATAAAACGTTTGAAATTACAAAATTGAAATAATAATCTTCACAAATGAAACGTACTCTATTATATTTTTCAAAGTAAATTGTTGGAAAGAAACTGCTATTTATCTCGCAGCTGGATTGCACTGGGTTCAAACTGAGACTGTCTGTGGTTAATATAAAGTCATTAGTCTAGTGGGAGTAGAGTCTAATGCAGGTTATACACGTTAGGTTTTACATGACGGTTTTCAACTTACAAGCGTAGTTGGAAAACTTTAGCGCAAGTTACAAAAGCTGTATAATTATTAGTATTATGAAACTCGGTTATTCCTGTTTGTTTTGACTGTAAGGTTAAAATCTTGATGCAGAATGTAACGTGTATGGCCTGCATAATGCTCTAACGTCGACTGCTTTCTACTTCTCAAGTATCCAAGTAATTAGTCAGTTAGTTTTTACAGACTTGCGATCTGTTTTTAAAAGCACTGTGGAAGCTAGTGTGTGTTTAAACAAGATTAAATCCATTATAGAATGAACCATTTTTTTTACTGTAGCGAATTACAAGATTAGCTACTGTAGGCTTTTATTAAACATCTGTATTTTAGATATTTTGGATTATAGTTTTAATTTTTATTGAGCGATCTTGTACTATTTGATTTGTTTTTCAACTTTGGAATATGTTTTATTAGCTGAAAGAATAACAAAGTATTATCGTAATTTCCTAGCTAGGCAAATTCACGCGGCGTGGGTCGTTAGTCTCATTTTGGTGTTATGTAATTTCACGCGGTCTTGCCTAACCTCACTTTATACAGAATAATCGATCACTTAATTAAGTTATGCAGTTGCGTGTGTTAAATATCTTTAACAGGACTAACATAACAGAATTCAATGGTGTAATAAACTACGAACGAATACGTTATTTTAAATTGTTCTGATACAGTTACCTTATATTACTAATATTATAAATGCGAAAGTTTAGATGGATGGATGGATGTTTGTTAGAGTTTACTGCCTATACGGCGAAACGAATCATGATTAACTTGACATAGATTTAGAGCATAGTCTGGAAGAACACATTGGCTACTTGCTTTTGTTTTTTTTTATTTCCACACTTACGGCGAAAGCTAGTTTTGCATAAAAATATACATTAAGGGATAAAATATATGTGTTATTTCAATTGAGCTTTGTTTTTTATTCCGATTAATGAGTTTCATTGAAAGCAAACAAACACAAGTTACAGCTTGGAATATAACATAGGATTATTTATTATTATGAAGTCGCAGACAAATGCTAGTTAAAAAATATACCAAAGAAGTAAGTTGTACTTTGTAAGTTATGTTAAGCTAGAAATGCTTTGGAAGAAGTTGGTATAAAGGGAGGGTAATAAGTAAGTAGATGGTAAGTATGCAAACTGCAGCCCGGCAAAGTTACCGCGTTAGAGCCAAACGTGCAACAAACTTAAATAAAAACCTTCCTTGCTTCAACTGCTTTAGTTCACTTTTATGTTAACGTTGAATGCAGATGCGTAGCTTTTTATGTCTTATTAAGTTATTTTTATCGTTTTTCTTTTATTAGTTTTATACATTGCTTCGATAGTCTTAATAATCACATTCTTGATTTTAAATGAATTTACAAAGTTTAAAGAAGCCAGTAGAAACGGAATATTTTTAGAATAATAATCTTTTAAACACACACATTACACAATTAATATGAAAAGTATGATAGAATTTATAACAAGCTACTACTTTGAAAATAACTTAGTGATGTTATGAATTCAATTCCAATTCTATTAAGGGCGGTTTGAACAAATCGTTTCAAATAAACATTTATAGTGAGCAATTTATTTCCCATTTGCAGGTCTGGCAGTAAACTGGGACAAACTCCGTGCAGAGACGCGTAATGCACTGCAATCAGGTTACTGTGGCATGCTTCATGATTCTTCACTTGTGTTCTCTATACAGTGTCAACGGTACTAGCCTGCTTCTTCATCAGGTAACTATAATTCATACTAGAGTTAGTGTTTTCAGTTATTATCGCTTTATTTATTGACCAGTGATCATGTTAGTTTTAAATTAAGAATAACGCCATCTAGTTATAAATTATGTAAAACTATGTTTGCGCAAAACTTTAATTTTCATTTCAAGCATGTGATTTTGTTATACGCAACTTAACCGAGAACTTAAGTAACTTTAGAGAAAGAAAAATAAATGTTAAGTTTACGTAGAGTTGTGCAGCTGCGTATGGTATCCGAGAATGTTTGCGCTGGGAGTTAGCGTGGCTTGTTAGAGGTTCGGCAAATATTGTCACGTGTCTCCTAGGATTAAAGATTTAAGGCGGGAATACACATGCCAGTAAAATGATTACGAGAAACGTGTCACTGTCAAGATTCTTACCTCATCGTCGCCTCCAAAAAGTTGTATGCTAAACTGACACCAAAATTAAATACAATGCCTACATGCCAGTTAGGGGGTTCCACATAGTTGGTACGTTCCAGTAGCATGCATGCATGTGTGTCTGCTGATCAGATGTTAACAAAACATTGTAGAGTTTTAGTTGCAGATTTTAAGCTTAAAGCAAGAATATGATTTGTTATTTCAGTAAAAATTCAACAATCTCCGTGTAAGCTCTGTGGACTAAATCGGCTTAAAAATTCGACGTATGCAAGTTGTGGCTATTCTTTTAAAAATGGTGCAACCTCTTAATTTTTGTATCATTCAGAAACATGGTAAAATATAAAACTGTTGAATCAATAATTTTATTGTTCTATAAAACAAGCAAATCAAATTTAGATGATATTTTGACTTAGTATTTGGAATTAACAAATTGTAAATGCAAAAGTTTAGATGGTTGGATGTTTGTTAGAGTTTGTAGCCTAAACTGTAGAACGAATTTCGACGATATTTTGCATAGATGTAGAGGATAGTCTGGAAGAATACATAGCCTACTTACTTTTGTTTTTTTTAATTCCACGCGGACGGAGTCGCAGGCGAAAGCTAGTAGTGTAATAAAGTGTACTTTCGTATTAAGTTATAATTATAATGATAAATAAGGAAAGCATCTTAAAGGATCAAATTTAATGACGTCCTTCAGACGTTGACGAGGGTCGTGTGGATACGCCTTATCTTATTCCATTGAAAGGCGACAAATGGCAGGACGTGCAAACCAAATAAATTAATTATACGGTACACGTTGGGTCCAGAACTAAGGTATGCGCTGGCAAAAGCAAAGATTTATAGGAATGTAGACAATCACAGATTTTGTCATAGAATTTATTGAAAACGAAGTAAGTATAACACATTGTTGTTGTCAATAAAATTTATATACTTCGTATTTCGTGTTCTAAAAAACATATAAACACAGATATGCATAATCCAGTTACTGCACTAAAGTGGAGGGCAAATATCAGTTCAGGTGACTGGTAAACATTGACATATCCTGACTGACAAACTATATTTGGCCCAGTGCCATCAGACTCTATGTCAGTACATCAGATTCTAGCTGCATTTATAGCTAAGTCAGAAGCATTTCAAAATGATGTCGAGAAACGATCAGCGTTACTTAATTGGAAATTCTTTTCAACTTCATAATCAAAATAATCTTACTCTTACTATAAATGCGAATGTTTAGATGGATGGATGTTTGTTAAAGTTTGTTACTTAAATTGCTGAGCGGATCTCGATGAAATTTGGCATATACATAGAGGATAGTCTGGATGAACACATAGGGTACTGACTTGTTTTATTAATACCACGCGGACGGAGTCGCGGGCGAAAGGTAGTTTATTTAATAGATATAAAAATGAAACGTCAGTAATTTCAACCAAAGTATATTCTGGCGATTTGAAATAACAGAATAGGAAAAATAAGTTAGATTTACCAATATGTTAATTTCTTAAAAGATTTGTTTTAAGTAACAAATGTATGAATTTCGCAGTAAGACAGAAAGTTTTTATTACATCCCTCGCTGGGGTAAATTGAGGGAAGCAATTTAGTTTGACAAAGAGCGTCCGGTAATTTACGGCAACAATCTGCGAGTACGAGCAGTGTGTGATGCCGTGTCGTTTGTGGGGGCTTTTGTTTTGTACGCTTTGCTCTCTTTGATCGGAATTATTGACTTTTTTACTAATAAAAGAGTTACTGCCTTTCTAATTTTAATTAAGTGGATGCTAAAGGAATGTTTAAATCTAGTTATAGTGCAAAAATCTTTACTAGAACTTTCTTAACTTTTAAGAGCCAAAGATTTACTGGAAATTCAATGATAATTAGGAGATAAAAGTTATAACAAAGATGAATATGAAAGATATTGAAGGATAATTCAGCAAGGGTTACCACATAAATCTCGAGGGATTAGATGGCAAACATCGCGTTAAATGGTCGTGTCATCCGTTTATATTGGCAAAGGTGGGAGTTAAGGCGCGTTGATGGATGAGGAGCAATACGTCACGTCAAAGATTAACTATATCAAAGAACAGTTTATACTTAATAATTATTTGATTAAATACAAGCTACGTAAAGTTTATGTACAGAATTACAATTAATATTAAAACTGTAAGAAAAAGAAGAAAATAGTAGCAAGTACGTGACGTATAACCACTTTTTCTACAGTGTGTTCTGCGCTCGCATTTTTAAACGTTGTTTTTTTCGCGGCGACATTTTCCCTGCGTCAGGAACAAAGAGCTCTGTCTTTTTACCGTTAACGAGGCCGCGAGCTCGCCCATTAGCGACGTATTATATCGATATAAAGTTTTATATGTATAATGTTAGCAATATTTTGAATTATATTTTAAGACACTTTATACATTATTTAAAGGAAACTAAACAGCACTCAAAAAAAATGCCTAAATCGCATTACGTAAAAAGAGAAAAATATTATGAAACACTGCTTAAATAAAACGCAGTACTTATAATGTTTAATGATTTGTTTTTTTTTTATCTAGATATCCATTCCATTGCTAAGACACTCATTTATTTGACAGCTTAATGGAGCATTTCAAAAAGCTCTTTAAATTAAAAGTCAAGATTCATAAAGATATAAATAACAGTACATTAAGTTTGTACTAAAGATCACGTCCCAAGAGATACTTCTTAGACGCTTCTCAGGTAGAGCAATATCTACAAGAATTTTATACACAGTTCAAATGAAGTCGTTTATTACGATTTTTGTAAGACGTGACGAGACAGAATTATATTACGAATGTGAATAATGCTTTCTCAAGTACACTAATGTAACCAAACATATATTTTTTAAATTTTTATTACAATAAAATGCGATGGGAAACCGTTGCTACAAAATTTAGTTTTTTTTTTTCAGTTTAGTCACATTAATATTTTTATACATTTAAAAATATCGGTAGAAATGCGAACAGAAATTTTCCTGAAAAATATTAGGGGAAGACTTTTGTAGCCGTAAATTGTCTAAACGGTCATCCCGAGACATTTCTCGCTTCAAACATTGTCCTCGGCAGCCATGTATGGCCAAACTTAATACTAAGTATTCCTTTGGGAACCTCCGTTAAAACTATGAACAAATATTTGTAATGTGCTCCGTTATTTTCATGTATAACGTTATTTTGTAACCACAGTTTACTTCAACAACAATTTGTCGTGAAATTAATATATATTTATCTATTATCTTTTGTTTTACCTGTATATTTTTTATAATAGTTCAAAATTACTACAAAACACCTTTTTCTTAGACGTAAAAAAAGACAAAGGCTAGTGTGTGCTCTGGATTAAAAACAAGTAGAAGATGTACGCAATTAATACTCCTTCATTAATCACGAGCCAGACGTAGAGCAGCGCGGCGGCGAGCGACGAACAATCAAAAGACATTTTTAATTAGTGCACTGTACTACAAATTTTGCCGCTTTACAATTTGTTAAAAATGTCCATTATATGAACATAACAAATAAACGGAGTTTGACGTTAGAAGTAAAATAAAAGTCTTAAATTTAATGCAATAAAATTTACGCCTTCTAAAAGATATTTTACTGTTTACGATCTTTTATAGATATAGGTAAAGCAAAAATCTAAGTAAACAAGCTCTTTCAAAATTCATAAAAACCATTTTATTGGGTTTTAATAACGGGAAAAAGAGCTAAAGGAAGAAATAAGTAAGGAAGTTAATATATACAGAGGACAATGGTAGCCTCTTTGCTCATTTTTTCTTTACTTAAGCCCTTTGATGCAGTCCTTGTGTTTTCTCGACCACTAATTAATGCAGACCTTACAAGTGTTCGACGAGCATTATTTTGCATATACATTTTATTCTTTTGGACCCAATAATCCGATTGTAAGATGTAAGTAATCAAATATTATTTTTTATACCATCAATGGAGGTTACTTGAATAGTGGGAGTACTAAAGTCGATTGCCCTCTAAACATACATTCCTAATAGATGTTGTAACTCTAAACTGTCTACTTACTATATATTTTACAATATTTTTATTAAATATCTAATCAAAAGAACTATATAGATCCGGCGCACAGAAAGTTCGTGCGCGAACACAAACTTATTTCATAATACCCCAGCTGACTGCACAAGTTGTTGTGCGATTTATGTAACTTTTAGTTCGGCGTTATACTAAGACAAACTTACAACCGCTTTCACTTCCCAATAAATATTATACTTAGACAATATTTGAATCGCACACAGAAGGCAGACGTGAACTGAGAGTAATTCTGCGTGTCTATTAATGCCGCACACTTAATTGTATTTCATTTTCTCTTCCCATTTTCGTACAAGGAATAGTTGGGAATTGAAGTGAATTTTATAGTAAACGAAACGCACAGTTAGAGGAAGTATTCTCCATTGATTAAGGTTGGCAAGGCATTTGAAAATTCTACAATAGACACCCACACTTATATTAATAATGGTTGATCCCTTTCTGATATTTCACATCCAACCATATAACACGTTTTTTGACATGTTTGGATGATACACTTTGAATATTGCGCATAGAAATCGAGTTATTTATCGGACACCGAGATGTAAAGCGATTATTCATGTGATTTTGCTGTCTTGTAACTATAGCTGTTTGTTTCATCTTTCATGTATACAAAGGATTGATAATGTTAAAATACAGACATCCGAGGGTCCATCACTAACGTTTTCGTATCGCAATCGACAAAATTGGTATGAGATCTGTTAGTGTACTTTACGTCCGGTGGAGGCGCTGCACAAATCTAATACAAATTTTGTCAATATAGTTTCGAAAACGTTTCCACGAATATTCTTAATAAGCGCTCAGTTTCTATTAAAATTATTCAGGGCATTGAAAAAGAACTGAAATAATTGATTGAACATTACGTTAAATAATACCAAGTATCGTATATTAGGTAAAAAAATGCTAACTTCATAACATAAAATGAAACAAGAAGTCACATTTATCAAAGACGACATATAATATTTCGTTTACGCGACAAACGTAGCAACGTCTGATGTGAAATCAAATTTCAACGAATCGTGCTCGTTGTTTGAGCATATTGCCAGTTTGCGAAAACATCAAAAGCAGAAAATAATGGAGCTCTTAACTAAGGTTATTACGTCGGAGAATGGCAAAGGTAATTTATTAACCTATATACTATATCGATATTAGAATATTAATAATGTTTAAAAACTTACATATAAGCTCGTGGGTTACTTTACCTTGCATTAAAATAATATAAGTCCGAAAATATATTTTGTAAGAAAGAGAAATGTAAGTGTTCGCAGAGATAGAACAAGATATCTGCGCTGTCAGACTAAGGCTCTAACATTAATCACTTGCACATAAGGGTCGCCATACAGAGACCGCAAGCAGTTGGACAGCTGCATTAGTAGCTTATAAACTGCGATTCGTGTATGTTGAACGTCAACCGTTGATCACATAACGACCGCTTGTACCGACTTGAAACAGTCCATGTGTGGCGGCTTTAAATTGCAGTGGCGTAGAAAACGATCTCTACTTTAACATATCCTTGTTATTTATTCAAAGATGCACGTTTTTAATTCATTGCACAGTTTTCAATTTTGTTTTTAAATCAGTTGTAAGTACTATTTAAAATGTCTGTAAAGAATAACTGTCTGGTTTACTAAATAATTTGGCAGCAAACTAAAAGGTTTTACAGAATTAATTAAATAAAGTATTATAATTAAATTACTTGGAATTTTCAATCTGCTCAATATTTCAACTAAAGTACAGAGACTGAAATACGTGGAAAAATTAAAAGTAAATGAAAAAGGTAAGAACTCAAACAACCGAGAAGCGTGGGAGTAGATTATGTGTTTGTTCAGGCCCTGATATTCTTTCAACATAACGCTAGTACGTGGGTTTGAATTTACATTTACTAACTCTAACCTAATAACTTAACAAATATAATATTATAAATGCGAAAGTTTAGATGGATGGATGTTAGAGTTTGTAGCCTAAACGGCTGAACGCATCTGGATGAAATTTGGCATAGGTGTTTGGCATAGTATAGTCTGGAAGATCACATAGGCTACTTGGTTTTGTTTTTTTTTAATACCACGCGGACGGAGTCGCGGGCGAAAGCTAGTACTTTATATTTCAGGTGGAAATCTAAAAATATCAAGTAGTTGTTAAAAAATGTACGCAATATGTCTGTGGAGTTCATTGACCTACATCTGAAGGGACCTTAGTAAATGCTAACGGAAGTACGCTAAACGACTCCGGAAATTACTCACGAAAGCTGTAAGAAGCGACGATGCCTTAAACTTAACCCTAATGTATCAGTGTCGGTTATGCGCCCATTAATTTGCCACTCTAACCAAAATTCCTTTAGTACCTAAACAACTTTGGTTATTTAATTTATATTTTTGCGATTAAAACAATTCTTGATTTAAAGATTAAAGACATTGTTTGTAACGACATACAATGAATAAGTCTGAGAGTCCCCACTATTTAAATACTTTTATCAAATATGATTCCAACTCCCTCATTCTTTTTGAAACAGAAAACTTTTTTTTATAAAAAAGTTTCTGCACAGGAATTTCACACATATAGTGTTAATGTCATTTGTTGAAATTGTATTGTTAGTGTAATAAAAAACTCTTTATTTGAACATATATTATTGTTGTTAAAATTAACAAACTGAGAGAGTTGCAGTCGTGAGCAAAACGTACAAGCTACAATCCATCTTGTTCGTAGCTTCGTATGAAAGGCACGTCGTAGTCCTCGTAGCGGTGCTACGGCGTACCGCTTTACAATTTCAATCGCAGTCCGGTTAACGAAACTTGACACTGACAAAACGGTTTAAGCTTAAAATACCACATAATACTAACCACATTTACCTTGCCCACAAATGTTTACAATAAACCTATAAGAACTACAAATCAAACTAAAATTGTATCACAACCAAAAAACTACTTTATGGGGCTTACTCTATGAAAGATAATAAAAACATAAAAGCCGCTACAAAATAACAAATCTGAACGTTAATAATTTAATGTCGCATAGAAGCTCATCGCTTTGTGCAATAATTGGATTTTCAGATAAAAGTTTTATAGTTCTCATGAGACCCTGTTTTTGATCTTGAGCTGAGATTTTTGAAATTGTGTCATATAAATGTGTGTAATAATAAATAAAATAGTCTCTGAATATCATCATCACCAGCTCACTATATATCCCCACTGAGGGGCTCGGAGCCTACCCTAAAGTAAGGGGTGACTAGGCCATAGTCAACCACGCTGGCCAAGTGCGGGTTAGTTGACTTCACACATATCTTTGAATCTCTTCGCCGATATGTGCAGGTTTCATCACGATGTTTTCCTTCACCGTAAGAACGTCGTGTAAATTATGTACATATGAAATTCTAAAATCGAAAATCACATTGATCATGGCGGGATTCGAACCCAAGACCTGTAGATTACAGGTCAAGTGCTCAAACCCCAAACACCGACGCTCTGAATATCATGCTGTACTTAAATTTATAAATCAACATGTGAAATAACAAGCCTTTAATCCTACAAATCTCGAGTGAAGTGGGGGGCGTGGGTTAGTGTATTCATCCTGCCGAAGCACCCCGGACCCGCTAATACAAGTCCGTTGAATCAACACAGTAAATCTAGATTATAAACTTCTATCTGAAGCAAACAACGCAGCGGCACAACTCCCGTTCAACGGATTAAATTTAAGACAAACTTGTGCATAGAACTGTTTATTCCGATGAACGAGAAAATTAATGTTATACCTTGTAAGCCCTTGTCTAAATTATTATAATATATTTAGTTTTAAAATAATAAACCTTTACGTAGACAATAAAAATACGGTTATCTTCAATTGTAATAATATTATTTTCAAGTACGAAAGAGTATTTTTCTTTTTTTTTTAATACCAAATAAGTGTTTTTTTAATCCATTTCATATGTTCACATTGCCTCAGTATTATGCGTATTATATATTCAGTGAAATTCATCCTCGGTTTCGTATTGCTTCATATATTGTGCAAGTATTCCATTGAATGCGTCAGCGCGAGTCGTTCGCGTAATAAATTTACAACCGTGTTTGCTGACGCTCAATGTATTTACACTAGAGTTGTCAGTATTTTTGTGGGATACCATAAAGCTTTATACCAGATTATGTGTTCGATTTCATTTTAACATTTAAATGTATTTAATTTGAACACACAAAGGTACGATTTGTGGTAAAGAATTTTTGATTTGCATTTGTAATTTTTTTTAATGAATTTAAATTTTTACTTTCACTCAATAAGTCACTCAGTCCTACGACTGATGTGTAAAAACCGTTTTTGTGTCGTTTATAATCGTAATAGAGTTTTCGTAAAAAATAATTAATAGCAAAATCGATTAACTAGTAAATTAATTGAATAAGAACAAATGATGAAGTTACCTTGTCGCATAACTTCGAAAATGAAATGCGACAGTTACGGAGTAACTTAATTAAACTTTGCGATGTTATCTACGTCGTGTCTGCAGAGCCCTGACTTCTCTTTTAATATAACAATGCCTTTATTGTTTCTTATGAACTCTTTTACTCTATGATGTTACTCTATGTTTTAACTACTCTATGATGTAACTACTCTATGATATAACTACTCTGTGATGTAACTAATCTGTGATATAACTACTCTATGATGTAACTACTCTATGATATAACTACTCTGTGATGTACCTAATCTGTGATATAACTACTCTATGATGTATCTACTCTATGATGTAACTACTCTATGGTGTAACCACTCTATGATGTAACTACTCTATGGTGTCACTACTCTTTGATGTCTACTAATAATATGAAAAGAAAGATTCTGTTAAAATGTAAATATAGGAACCGATTGTATAAATATTTCGACAGGTGGCAATCGTTCTTCTATAATTAAAGCGGCTTAAAAGAATCCTACATCATTTTGAGCATATAATAGAAAAAATACGAATGTTTGTTTACATTTGGTACTAACACATTAATAACAATAAACTCTTTTAAAACCTCTTTTAAGGTTAATTAAAGCGTAAAAGTTCATAAAAACAAATTTATATAAAACAAATCTCGACCTAAACAAATAAAATGTAGGTCGGCCAAAGTTAATACTGAAAATGTATTGGGTTGATTGAATTTTTGATACAATGAGAGAAATAAAAACAACTTATGTATGCTTCTATGCATAATTAAGAATATTAAAGTAAAGTTAAATAGTTAAGTATACATTATCTTGGCAGGAGTAATAAACTTTAACAAACTGCAAGTTTATGCACACAAATAGCCACACAGCGTTCGAACTCCCAACCGGAGTAAGCAGTATTGCAAATTATCACAAATAAATCCCCACACATCGTTACCATACATTTCAGACAAAATAATTCTATACAAACAAAGGAAACAATACCTTAATTTAATTGGGTTAAAACTGAAATTACAAATAATATCCAATGGAGTTTATGACATGGAATTGTTTTTAAACACGAAAAAAATTATCAAAATTTACATTTTCAAAGATCTACCCCATAAAGAATTACCGCCATTTTGTTATGCAATAAAAATGTGTACCGCAGTGAGACATAATCCTCTCAGCTGAACATAATACTTGCATTTTCCCGTTAACTACATTTTCTATTAATATATCGAATAAAACATTTACTCGTACATATGAAGCTTAAGAAAATTGCTTGTTTTTATATCTAGGTATTCTGACATCTGTTACTACAGATAGGTAATTACAGATGACTTGTCTAGTTTTATTTTACGGAGGAAGGGATTCCAAGAAAGAGGATATTTTCCGCTTTCTAAGCAATTCAGCAATTCCATTTCCCCTTCTATCCTTGACTATGGGATGGGAAGAGAAAGTGTGATTATAATTGCGTAAAACAGGTAACAACGAGATGCTTAGTTTACACCATGTTTTAAGATCTTAAAATCTAATGAACTCTTTTTAATGGAGAAAGTAATAAAACCAATTTTATTCAATTAAAATATATTTCTAAAAGGTATCTAAGACAGTATTAAGTCTATCTACATGCATGTCATTCGCTCGATGAGGAAAATATCTCCTAGTGGACTTCTTTGTTCGCAAATGGCTCCTAATTTGTAAGAAGCAAGTCGTCCGGGCGCTGGCCTTGTTTCGTATTCCTTACGTTGTCTGTCGTAAGTTGCTGCGGAATTGATTTGTTAACTTTGAATTTAGACGAGGAAAGTAATTATTTGCAATACACCACAGTTTCCTAAAATTACCTATATGTTATACACGAAAATATTTATAAACATGATTACTTTCCATTGTTTAAAAATTTACATATCTAGCGTAACATATAAGTTTAAGTTCTTATGCTGTACTTTAGTTATAACATAATAATTAAAACAAGCGTCATTGATTTTAAATTAAAATTAATCTGGTTTCAATGCTGTTATCCTGTCCCACCTCGATAGAGAAATCCCATCAAACATTGCTTTATAAAGCATTCTTACAAAGATAAAATTACTTATTTGGACGGATATGAAAAGTAGCTCTCTGGAGACCACTTCGCTTACAAATGAGTCCTAATTTATTGCAGGAAACTTTCCTAAGACGCTATTCATTTCGATCTGTAGGCCTTCGGATAGTTGTGACTTCTTTGTACTCTTGTAGTACAAAACTTCAATACTTTTGGCCTTCATAAATCAGTAGCTTTTTGACAAAGGCTTTGCTGTCGACACATTAACTGTTGTTTGTGATAACTATAATACTTTTCAATTGCTAAGTTATTAGTTACTAGCGATCCGTATTAGCTTCTCCTCGGTGGAAAATTTACTGACTGAAAATTTACCACTGTGCTGACTGTGCGAAGTACGAAGTTATACAAAAAGCTGTCGTTGTGGAACGCCAGCCATCGAGGTAGTAACTATAGAATTCCGGAAATAATTTGAGATTCTTTAATATAAATCTCAGAAACAAAACCTAAATCTATTCATGACGTGAGAAAAAACTTTCCGGACTGTATTAATACAAAGGAGGAACTTTCTCTCGAATTCGAAGAACGTTGCCGTCTATAACTTTTATGTGAGAAAACTAATAAATCGAACTCCACATTTATGGAGCAATATCTTGTAAAAACTGAAATGGATTGCTATAAAAGTTGTGTTTATTGTATCTTTGTCTTAAATACTTGCCGCATGGAGTTACCAAGTTTATTACTTACACGGAAAAATGGAACAAAAACAATAAAAAACAGTACAGTCAGACAAGAATCGACTTTTTCACAGAAAAAGAAACACATACAAAGACACCGTATGCGATGGTATTGCAATTAAATGACTCGTTGTACGAGTACGTTCCTTATTGTTCAGTCTGTACTGTTCCGCGCCATAAATGAATTTCCTCAGACGAAAAATGACGCGCTAGGACTTTGCAGGACCCAGCAACTTGCAAACAGGTATTAATTTACAATGCATAAAATACGACAATTTTTAAGTAAGACCTATAGTTTATAATTACTATCTATTATTAGAAATCACTATAGATTTTGTTTACTACCTTAATGGAAAAAAAAACAGTTTTTCAGCTCAAAGTATATATATATTAGAGGAAGTTTGAGAGTAGCCCCAGTGGTAAGGAGTAAAAGGTTAGCATAGTATGGGCGTGTTATGAGGAGGGACGAATCGTATGTAACAAGGAGGACATTAGTTATGAGTGTGGAAGCGTACAGGGTAGAGGTAGATCTAGAAAGTGATGGATGGATTGCGTGAAAAGTGACATGATCAAAAAGGGAGTGATGACTGAGATGCTAACATACGTCATGTGGAGGACAAAATCTCGTCGCGCCGACCCTATGTCGCGCCGACCCTACGGGGGTAGGATAAGGAGGAAGATGATGACAGCGCAAAGAATGTTCAGCAGATTCAGGAAAAATAAAAGATAATGTAATTTTACAAAATTAACTCCAAGTAATTCAAATTACACACAGATAAGATTAAAAAGGAATATGAAGATATAAAATATCAGGTATTCGGAATTAAGTCCATCTGATTTTTATAATAAGGTGACTTGTAACATAAGGGTATCTTTTATACGGAAGTGACTTTGATTTCATAGCTACCTATCGACCGATGTAACGGCTCGCCGAAATTTCCTTCTTTCCTCTAATGGGCATTTACAAAAATGGGATGGAATTTAATTATCTTTCTTTTCCTCTGAGCTGGCACTTTGTGAAATGTCTTTCGGAATACGAGACCGATTATCTCAAGTATCTTGTGGAATTTTTGAAGCAATATCAACATAACAACTGTGATTGAAATTCCATAAAATTAAAGAGAAAATATATTGAATCTTGATATACAAAAATTAAACAAAAAAATGCAAGCACTACCTTTCGGATAAAAGAATTTTCAAAATTGGTCCACCAGGGCCGGAGATATCGCGTAATAAACATAAAAAACATACAGACGAAATGAGTACCTCCTTCTTTTAGGAAGTCGGTCATAAAACTTTGATAATCTAACATTTTTAATTGTCACTCTAACTCTACGTATTCTACACGAAATGCAATCTAGACTAACAAATAATAAAGTATTAATACCGGAAGCGTTGTGGTGATATATATTTAAACACATTTCTACTAGCATTAGAAGAATAGTGAACAAGTAAATTGCACTTTAATGACACTAAACTATCAATTACTGGTACACTTACCTTAAAATGCAATAAATAACCAAGTCGATGTCTTTAATGTCGTAACTTGAGTTTTACTCATTTGAAATGTAGTTCAACCTAACACTAATGAATCACTAGGTTATGATGATATTAATGGACACTTCAGCAACCCAGCGTAAGTAATGTTAGTTTTAAAATAATTTAGGTACATTAAGTAAGATCTAAGTGTTTTTATTTATGTTTCTCTTTTGTGTTTTTTTTTATTTATGTTTCTCCTTAGATTTAGATTAAGATTAAGTTTTCTAATTGTGACCGAGTGTAATATTAAGTCAATGTTTATTTTTTCTTCTTCTCAGAAGAGACTTACAGAAGTAAAACTCCGTGTTCTGTTTTAGGATTCATTGAAAACCGGCGCTTCGGTGTCTACCGCAGGCGCAGCACATGCCGAATGAATTCCTTTTCTTTCTTTGAATAAACGATTTTTTTTTCTTTCTTTCTTTCTACTTTAATATCAATGACTTAAAACATGTGTTTAACTTAACAGCGTCTAAATATGTTATTGGGGTAATACAGTTAAATCTATTTCATAGAAAACAATGTAAATTAATTCCAAAGAAGAGTAGGTTTCCTTCAAGAAAAGAGTAAGATCAAAATAATTGAGAAAGAAATTTGAAAAAGTAACTCAATAATGAAGTTGGTGTAATCAAAATAAGTGCGTTACATTTCGTTGTCGGATCAAAGAGGATCAAAGAAATATTATTATGTACTCGGTACTACATAAAGAAGGGAGAGAACATAAATAACAATCGACGGACCTTCCCTCGAGAATCTTATCAATAAACGATATTGAGTTTGAAATACGTGCTGCTATAATATTGCTTAACATTACACACAAATTAATTATATACTACATATTTATATTGCTTTCTTTTGATGGTAATAAAATAAAAATCGAAATATGTTTTTGGTGGAATGTGGAAATATTAATAGCAAATATACCTGTATGTTGTACCTACAGCAGGACTGTGGGGGTGCCTTACACCATGGGTTCCTACACCCTAAGGAGAAATAAAGAAAACCCAGGTGATAGCAAAATATATTTATTCGCACAGCGGTAGCCACATCAAATGTATAGGGTTATGGGATAACGGGCTCTCTGTTTCCAGCGCCATAACCCTGACTTCACATCACCGGAATTCATACCCCCCCCCACCCCGCACGCGTAGCAACATCTAATTAGCTATTAACATTATTAAAACTAAAATATAATCATAATAAAGTAAATAAGTAAGAGATAAAATGCGTTTAAAATGATGTTTAAACGAAAACATTACATTAACATACTCTCGACATTAGTACCGCGAACGTAAAATGAAAAGGGTAAACTATTTACACAGGTAACATCAATTTAAAAGTTTCAATGAGCTTAGAGAATGTTATTATTTGCTATAATTAATAAAGTTAAAATAACACACTACTCGTAGGCTTGCTCGGAGAAGGTTATAGTTGACTCTAGAAGCATACACGTGTAAACAAGAACAGCGATTATGGTATTATATATTTTTTCAAGCTATTCAAATATAACAACTAAAGATCTTTGTGACCCATTCTAGTTATTTGTGATAGATTATAGCTTAATTTGTTAATCTGTCATCGGATTTAGCTAATTAAATTGGTTAAATTCTGACCTTATTTAGTTCAGAGCATCAAAACAAAATAAAAATTTACAACACGTTTACGTTTTATTAGAAAATAGACATTATAAGTATAGAAGTAGAGATTGTTTTTGAACGGATGCTCTACTCTATAAACATGTGATCTAGAACACGTAACGTTTACGGCTTTTCTTTATAATCTCTTTTTATAGGCGTGTGTTTATCAATACTCTTTACCTAAAGCACTCTCTTTGTACGCAGAAATGACTCAAGTGTTTACTGAACATAAATCTTGCTTAGGGATTGTAATTTTTAGTGTCTTCACAATGTCTTTATCACCGTTTTCATTGTCCAAATACTTGTGC
>LD689102.1:1339397-1351725 GCA_003118335.3 Papilio memnon
CAACGAATATGGAAAGCTTCTTATGTAGTGTTTATAGTTTTTCTATAATACTTTGTCATTTAAATGTATTTTAAATTTGATGGACATGGAACTTTTACATTGATTTCTATATAAATAAAACAAATATACACATGTATTAAGTTTTCTTTACACTAGCTATGAAGATGATGATAGCTGTTCGCGGGCGGCTTCATCCGAGTGAAATTATAAAAACTTTATTTTATTGTTTACATTTGTCAAATTATCAATAGCAAATGTCAAAATGACATGACATGATGACAAACCATGGCAATCTTGTTTCCTTGATGTTGGCAGCAACTTATGGTCTCTTTCCCACATTAGCGTTTTAACCCAAAATTTTTACCCCTAAGTTTAATGGCGTGAAAATATATAGCCTAAAGCGTGACGTAAGTGTAGGGCTATTTATTAAAAAAAGAATTATTCAAAAATTTGCTGTATTTGCTGACATCTTAGGCAGCAAAGAAGTGTGTGTTTACGCTTTATTATATTAGTATAGATAAATATCGTCCATTTATTCAGCTACTTTTAAGAGGTTGTTTATATGGAAGAGATCATAAGTAAAGTTAATTCGCCTAAGTAAAATAGAGTTAGTCGCGGACATATTAAGTTGATATCAGCCATTTATAGCACATGTGAGCAATAATTGTAATTTGTGCTCTATTATTAACGCATATTCCATTATATTCCTCTAATTACAACATCAGATTGCTATTACAGCCAGCTAGCGGTGACTGTAGAATTCGTTATTGTGCTTTGTATTGATATCATGTAACTAATTAGTTTATTTACATAGACATTTTATATAATACATTATTAAGGGCCTGTCCCACCAAATTTACAAAACCAAAAATAAATTGTCTGATAACAATCCAACGTGTAAAGTGATGGAAATATCGGAATTTGTTACCTTATGTGATAGTGACGTCATTTTTAAGCTATCTGAGCCTCTATCAGCCAGTGGTGGGACAGGCCCTTGAAGTTTAACCAGTAAAGTATTGCTCATACTTTACTGGTTTCATTACTTTATTCATTGCTCCTTCTGATTTACTGTCAATAAAGATAGACGAGCGTCGCTGGCTCAGTGGTTTAAGCACATAACTTGTAATCTATAGATCTTGAGTTCGAATCGTTCGATTTTCGAATTTTCATATGTACATAATTTATCCGACATTCTCACGGTGAAGGAAAACCTCGTGATGCAACCTGCACATATTGGCAAAGAAATTCAAAGATATGTGTGAAGTCAACCATCCCGCAGTGGGCCAGCGTCGTTGACTATGGCCTAGTCAGGTAGTCACCCTAACTTAGGGTAGGCTCTGAGCCCCTCAGTGGGGAAGTATAGTGATCTGGTGATGATGATGATGATGAAAGATAGGTTTGTATTTTACTATTTCGTATCCTTCTATTTTGTATTCTACTAATTCGTGTTCTACTAATTTATCTAATCAGCCCGCAAACTATCTCCATACATAATTTATCTTTTTGTAACCTATAGTGTAACTGTTTTATGTAAATATGGCAGAGGAACATCCTGTATAATATTTGACATGCACAAAGGGGAATTTCGATAAGATTCATAGACATGTTCGAGCGCGGGGCTGCAAGAAACTTTACTTACATGTCTCAGCTGAATACTAAGTAAGCTCCCTTAAGTTATTTAGATAACTTTAGCAATCGACTTTGATATAATTTGAATTTAGAACGTAACACATTCATCTTAAATTGTTAGAAATACGAAGCTTTTTCAGTTGCCAGGTTAATATTTTTACTTTTCTTTGGTGAAATAATCTTACAGGAAACAAAGCAAATTCAACACCCAGTCTATGGAAATAGAAGTCCATAGAGTCTACAGAAAGCAAAAAGTATTGCTTTTTAAAATAACACTTTATTTGAATTGAGTTATTTAACAGGACAACTGTGTACTGAATATAACTACAATTATATGAAACAAGCGAAATAAAACCTTATTACAACACGATAGAGTCTTATTTAGAGATATATGTTTAGAGATAGAGCTATGTATTTCACATGGAAATGGGATTACAATAATACTAGTGGTTGAACTTAACTGTTATTGTGCTTCGATAAAGTGGGCATACAGGTCTCACTTGACACAAATGTTCTTGTATTATACGATGAACATATTCATGTAAATTCTAAGATATTTGAATAGTCGATTGGTTCACAAACACAAATAGATAAGATATAATTATCTGAAGTTGTTGTCTATGATTATTACAGCGGTTTATTTGAATTCACCATAATTTCAACTTTCAAAACACTCATTAACTTTTACAAGCACGGATGAAAAATATTGTTAAAAATGTATTTTAGTGAAGGTAATTAATTAAGAAATTAGTTAAGATGTCTTATTGCGTTATATATGAGCTAAAATTATTAAAGAAAGCTAGATTTAGGTTTGTGACTAGCATTCAATGTCATTTAATAATAACTATTCTGATCTATTTACGTCCAGATTGTGGTGAGTGAAGACCTGCTTCATTGTTATGCTAAGAAATTGGTGTTGAATTTAAACCGCATATCAGTCAATATGTCCACAGCATAAAGTGAGGGTAGATTGAATAAAGTTTGTGATGCCATTAGGCGGTCCATTAGCGCGAAACATCTCACGAACCCTTTTAGGGATAAAGTCGGCAGAGTAACGCGATTGATTGGATTTCTCGATGTTTAGTCCCTCGGATGTGTATTTAATTGTATTGTAACTGGCAGAATTCAAATGCTTTTATTTTTTCATTGGGACATATAATAATAATAATGGATTCTAATACTATGAATAAGGGTGAGTGGATTTATCTCCATAATGGGTTTTTTTTCTGTGTAATTTTCCATATAATTGCATTAATAATTTTCACGAGGGTTTCATCTGCAAAGTTTACTTCAATATTTTGTTCAATATCAAGAAAATCTCGATTGAAGCAGTGATTGGAAAATTTGTTTTATATTTCTGTAAAAAGTTTACTTTCAGTACGATTGGAGCTTTTAATCTTTCTTTTTGTATTTAATTTATTCATCGACGCTTTCTGAAGTATTCAAAATCAATTTACTATGAATAAGTTTGTTATTATGAGTTAGTCATTGATAACATAGTATTAAAACTTGAAGAATGCAATGATTTCATACTGATCTTAGAAGTGATTGAATTCTTCTGTCTATTAACTGATGACGGATATTCATTGCTGCATAACAAAATACTGTAGTTTATAATTAACTCGTATATGCGTCCGGGAAATCTATACTAATATAATATTAAATGTATGTATGGATTTGATTCACATAAAAACTACTGGGCCGATTTTAAAAATTCTTTCGCCATTAGAAAAGTAATTTATCTGTGAGTAACATGGACTATATTTTTTTAATTTCACGCAGGCCAAGTCGCGAGCAACAGCTAGTATTATTGTTATATAAAGAAGAAAGATTCGTTTTTTTGTATGTAATGAAAAAACTCACAAACGGTTGGGCCGATCTTAAAAATTCTTGCACCGTTAAAATAATTAATAATTCAACGCGGGCGAATTCGCGAGCAACAGCTTGTGATTACTATAGAGAAATGAAAGAATAAGGGGACTTAAATATGAATATGATACACCAATAGAGGTAGCGACCGCTAGAATTGCGTAAAAGGTGATATTATTAAGAAGAGAGTTATGACTGAAAGGATAAACGTTATATGGGCTGGCCGCCGACGCGTCTACCTGCCTAGATATCGCTGGAGAGAGACCGTTGGATATAGACGTGCAACATCTTCAAGTCGACTGGCACGAGATGTTGCAGGATAGGTGGCGCTGGCATTCTCTTGTGTCGCAGGCTCAAACCCCCTTTGGGTTGTTGCGGCAGCGGAGTAAGTATGACTTAAAACGAAAGACATTATAGATTGATCCATAGGACATAGAACATGCATAGAATGACATGGAAATCTTGATGATGGTTAGAAAAATAAGTATAAAACTGTTTAACTTGTAACCGACAGCTCGGCAGCCAAAAATACAAAACAAATAATTCTTGTATTTCAAATAAACTTTATTCCAACTTATTTACATAAATATTTACAATTCACAAAAACTGTATCGCGACTACATATTTTCGCGTCACTTTTTTATTTCTTTTCTAACAATTAGTGCAAACCTCTTGGTGGCCAGTATTCAACCTCTTTGGCTGTATTCGTAATGCTTGTCAGCCAAAGAGGTTGCATTTTGCACTTAACAAAACTACATAATTATGTTGCAAGAAATATGTTTAATAATTTAAATGTTTTATAGAGCATTTCCTGGTAAAAGAGGAGCTACATGTAGCCATTGGCTGGAGAGGAGCACGTTTCCGTGTATTGTTAATTGAATGCATTGTTTAAACGTTTGAGTGTATTCTCTACAGTTCAAGTGAGACTTCATACACGTTCTAGTACACACTACATTCGAGATGTTAAATAAAATTAATTCAAATAATAAAATTTTAATATTTATGATATTACAAGTATCTACATTTTCTGTATTTTTTTTTTAATATCACTAAGATCTGAAGAACTAGTATTTCGTTGCATCTATTCATTTAGATTTTGAATTATTTTCGCATATTCTGTTCTATTTATGTATGTAATTTGAAAAAATGAGAATAAATACGAAATTATTTCTGTTTACAATGACAATTTCCGTTACCTGTCTCAAGATACGTTTACCCCGATAAATTAATCTGCTATAGACGTTTTCGGTTACCTTTACGTCGCAAAAGATTACGTTATAAAAATCAAGTCTAATTTTTATAAAGAAGTTATTCAAATTCATCGCTATTCAGTTGATGTTTTTTTTTTCTAACTAGGCACACTGATACAAAGAAGTTATAGAACATAGGTTCTAATCTTAATCTGTAAATAATAATGTAAAAAATTTACAATTCGAGAGCTCCTTTCTTGTCATTGCAAATAATTATAGGAAAAATGTCGGAAACGGAATAATAGAAACCTGAATGAAGAAAATACAATCAATAGATGAAAGGAAACGGATTCAAAACGAAACTGGATATCTCCGGTATTGTGTCAATTCGTTCTAGGTTTGTATTCATCTTTTTAGCTAATTATCTGTTAAGTAAGTAAGCGTGGATTTACAAAAACAAACAAAAGCTAGCTATCTGTTCAACTAGACTATTCTCTACCTCTATGCCATCGAGATCCGTTCAGCTTTAGGCTACAAACTCTAACAAACATCCATCCATCTAAACTTTTATATTTGTAATATTAGCAAGATTTCAATAATCATTTAAACTTTAAGTTTAATGGATGGAAAAGCTAAGACTCGGAGAAGCTTACTATCAAATGTATAACTGCTTCTGGCTCACGTGCGAATTCGGTTTCGATTACCGTAACACATGTTCAATCAACATACATTCATCTCTCATATTTGCTTTAAAAAGAAAAGAGATAACAAATTGTTTCCAGGTATCGAGAACTCACGTTTAATTAACTTTGTATGAAGTAGTATTGTAATTATTGTACATCCATGTACAAAGTTTGCTAAAAAAACTAAGTACTCAGTGTTGATGCCAGCAAAGCCATTCACTGCAACGATATTTATGACTTTCGCAATGCGATCAACTGAGACAGATTGCGTTTATATAGTGTAACATGGAAATGGCAACATTTATTATATACATATTAAATGTAACTAATAATTAAACAAATTAACCCAATTCATCTGTTCCGCTTTGATTACTCTGCGCGTTGTAATTATTAACCCTTTTAGAAGGATTTACCGCTTTCAGTAATAATTGCTTAGCTCAAAGGGTAGATTAGTAAAGGAAAGGGTTTTTTGGAATAACAAGAGAGTACATTCTCTAAATGTAGAGCAAAATGTGTCTGCAATAGATGTTTTTTAAATATTTTTTGTATAAAATTCTTATGCTTTGTTAAAAATACTTAAGATTTAACTGAAGTTTGAGATTTTATCTTAGGTAAATGTTAAATTTCCCTACAACCGGACACGTGTCGGAAATGAGACGACTTTAAAGTTTTTATCCTTTTAAAATGTAAAAATCCGAACAAAGCATTTTAAAAATATTAAGTCATATTTCGAATTATCATTATTTTAATTGTAATTAATAACAAAGACTTAGACGTAAAAACTATGTTATTTATTTCTCTCAGTTATCATATTGCAGGATAAAATTAATAAAAACTTATGTATCACGTTACTTACATCTTATATTACGGTGGTCACTTTTTCTGTTTCTTACATTTTCTTAGATTTTCTACGCATTTTTCTGGGATAATATGTTATGTGCAGCGATAAGCCCCAAACTCCAAAGACGAGGAAAAGTTTTAAAAGGGTTTCGACAATCGGAGAGATCCGAAAATTCTCTCCAACACCGGAAACGATGGCTGAAGATAATAAAAGAATGGGCCAAAATGTAAGGATTTTAACATTTAATTTCATTACAAAAAATAATGTTATAAAAACGGCTCAAAAGTATTTCTGTCTTCAGACATTTATTTTTTATAAAGGAAATTAACTTTTTAATTAGCTAAATTAAGACATGAAAATATTTTAACCTTTTAATTTCCGTCCAATCTTATACAATTCCAGTGGGTAATTACCTTCTCCAAGAGACCTTACTAATGGTGAAAGAATTTTTAAAATCAGCCCAGTAGTTTTTACGTGAATCTAATACGTACAAAATTACAAAAATACAAATCTTTCCTCTTTATAATATTAGTACAGATGAAAACATTGTAGTATGTAATTTCAGCAAAATTGTTAAATAATTTCGTTAAAATTATACAATCTCTTTGAGTGGATTATGAAAGGCGAAGACAAAGGAAATACGAGAAACCAAAACGGTGTTTGCTTAACTTATAATTATAACATAAATTTTGATATAATGATAAATAAGAAATTAATATCATATTGTAAATATGCTTTTACAATTTCAACAGTATTTATACACAAAGTTAGAAATATCATGTTATAAATAAATTTAAATAAAACGAATACTTAATTATATCTCACGTCGAAGCAATAAAAGTGCGGTCCACTAACGAGTTACTGAAAACAATCGAAGAGTCCTCGATACAGGGAAACTTAGATTGTCACAGATTTAACGGAAAAAGGGTCGATCTAAAATGTTAGCTGTTACATTGATTTACTACGTACCTTGAGATTTTATGTATTTGTAGAAATTTTCACATCGAAATTGAACTTATAAATGTTGGCAACCTAAAATATAAAGAGATAATACATTAATCTTTATACATTGCTTTATTATAGCTCATTTAAATAATAATAGACTAAGTTATCATATTTATTGACTACCCCAGTATATATACGGGGATGATCGAAGTCCAACCACACTTAGCCAACTGCCCGGTGAGAAAATGTCGTCTGCTATTGCAGTTATTACTGTTGTACTCATTTGTATGCGTTGTATTGCGTTGGGGCAAACTGTTGTGGGTAATAATGGAGACGACAGGATATTCTCGTCATTAGGTTTGGATAATTATTCGATCGACTATACAGGTACTACTAAAGATCCTTGTGCCTTCTGCCATTTGGATAATTATAATAACAAATATTTAAACGGACGCAGTAAGAACATGAGATCGGTGAGTGAGGAGGCTCTACTGCGCAATGAACTGAAGAGATTGGCTCAGAGTGATCCAGTTCTGCGGGCGCTATTGCATATCTTGAATCGTCGACGACAAAATGCTCCAGGAATGCATTAAATCCTGCCGCCACCGACAATGATTATCGTTCAACGACGCTCACTATGTTACTGTGTTAAATAACATTTCGATTATTGTGAAATAAATGTCTATTAAAATATAAGGTTTTAATTCATCATCAGTCTGCCCTTGTCCCATTTCCTCTTTCACACAATCCATGCATTGTTACTTCGGTCTTCCTACCTTTGTAGGCATGAACGTGCAATCTTAATGCTTTTTTAATCAATTAACTTTCGTATTTTAAGCAATGCAGTATAGAGATAAAGGTAAAAAAACATTTAGGTACATTCAGTAAGATCTGAGTTTTCTAATTGTGACCGAGTGTAATACTAAGACAATGTTTATTTTTTCTTCTTCCCTTCTGTAAAACTCCGTGTTCTGTTTTAGGATTCATTAAAACCGGCGCTTCGGTGTCCACCGCAGGCGCAGCACATGCCGAATGAATTCCTTTTCTTTTTTTGAATAAACGAATTTCTTTCTTCTTTCTTTCTGTTCTAGTCAAATTTATTTTAATTGAATTAGAGAAGAAAAGAAGCAATAGACAGAGAGCTTAACCAAATAGGTTAGAATCAGCATTAGATATGTTTGAAGATCAAATAGTGCTTTCATATATTTGTAGTAGGATTCTTTTAATTATTTTTGTTACGTTTGTTTTGTTTTGTTACATTGATTAAAAAATCACGGCTTTCCTGGTGAAACTCTGCTATCTCTGTAAGGTAATTGGTATTTTGACATTTGCAATTGAGAATTTGACAAATGTAAACAATAAAATAAAGTATTTATAATTTCACGCGGATGAAGCCGCACGGGAACAGTCAGTAAATAATAAAATAAATAAGAATCTTTATTGATTCCTATAAATTTAACAATGGTGGATACTCATGAATATTAGTTTTAAATATTACAGTACATATGCAATTGATAAACAGTACGTTTACACGTCACTGTAGGTATATAGTGTCTACTACATACCTACTTTTAATACGGGCATGGTCGAGGCCCGACCACAACTGTCCCCGTACAGTGTAGAGATGTCGTCTTTAGACATTATAGTAATAATTGCTATTACATTTGGGCAAGCAGTCTCAGGTCTTAGTCGTACGCAAAGTAGGGGATCTGTCCTAATATCAGATTACCAGAACTATTTTACTGAAAAAAAAGAGTCAGAAACAATGAGAGATCCTTGTGCAGTATGTAGATTGGATAATTTCGACAGAGAGTCAGTTTCGTTGAACGGTTACGATCGCAGGAAGAGATCAGTGAGTGAGGATATGCTGCGAAGTAGTGAGGTGCTGGCGATGGTAGAAAGAGATCCAATGCTGCGCGGATTTCTGCAGGATTTGTGGCGTCGGAGACAAAGCACTTCTGACAACGAGTACGTAGCGTTTGTGATCAAATATGTAATTTTATCAGCCCCTTTGACAAAGTAACATTTGACTATCATTGCTGATCGAAAAGTCAAAACTGCATGGAACTTTATTTGTATGCATTTTGACTTATTTTATCGATTCTATTAGCGATATCGCAAATTGAAACTCACTTTCTCCAGGAGGGCAGACCCCACGTTGAGTCATTGAAACAAATTATTATTCAAGCGAACCGAACGAAGGCCTGTCAAATTAAACATTCAAGGGTACAATAATTCGCATGAAGCAGAAAATTTATTGGAATTATGAACAACTAGCTTTTGCCCGCGACTCCGTCCGCGCGGAGTTAAAAAAAAAACAAAAGCAAGTAGCATATGTGTTCTTCCAGACTATCCCCTACATCTATGCCAAATTTCATCGAGATCCCTTCAGCCGTTTAGGCTACAAACTCAAACAAACATCCATCCATCCATCCATCCATCCATCCATCCATCCATCTAAACTCTCTCATTTATAATATTAGTAAGATGAAAAGCCCCCCCCCCCCTTGATGCACAGCATTTGAAAAAAAAATGTGAAATTTATAAAAAATGTGTACAAATTTCTTTTATTTCATCGAAATACGTGTTCGCGAGTACCAGGAACTCATAAAACAGTAGGAGATAAGCAGGCTGAATGACGGGCGACGTATTATATATTCGTCATACTTCCCTCCCTACGTCACAGCGCGTGAGTAACTATCAAGATAAGCTGAAAAACTATTGTCGCTCTTATATTAATGGACACAAAGTTTAATATACCTGAAGAAGTACTAAATTGAGCGCCCAAATTGAATGCAACATACCCACCAATATACATATGTACTGGAAGAAATACGACAATATGTAATGGACGAAATATCATTCACGACATCGGAGAATCATTACAGGAGTTTATTTGGCAAATATCAAAAATGTTATTTAATTGAAATTTGAAATATTCCTAAACTAGTAAAGAAAACTTATTACGTGACATTAAATTAAATTTCTAATTTAAGGCCTATGTTTGTATTTATTATGTCTGCATGTAAATTATGACAGCTGTTTATGTCACGTCATGTGTTTTTTTTTTATGCTATTTTCTATTCTCATGTAAGTTTTTATTTTATGACAGAACTAACCGCGATAGCGCCTCTCTTACCGGCCCAGATAAGCTTGTCGCACTATACCTATGTTTAGTGCAGTTGTGTTATATGTTTCAAGAGTACAACACAGTTTATACTTCATACTACTTTAAAAAAATAACAATTAATAATTATTAATACACTTTTTAGTGACAAAGATGTAGCCTATTATAATGAAGTTTGAATACAATAAAAATTTAAACTAGCGCCTGCAATAATAATCCAGGCAAAAATAAGAACTCGCGAATGTCTAATTAAAATTCAATTACCTCAATACATCTACTTCTATTTTTAAATAAAAACAATTGCAATGAATAAAATCAGTTAACTTGAGTAGCAAGATAATTGTAACTTTGTTTTCTGTAGTTTTTGTTTCATAGCGATATATTAGATGTTATATTTTAAATTATTTGTAAATTAGTTAAGAAAAGAGGTACCTAACATAAATGACTATTGTACTATAATAGATGTTAACAAGGTTTTTTTTTCTTATGTTGCAATAAACGTGTATTCTGTATTAAATTACCTTTTTATTGATACCTTTCCTTGTAATAGCAGCATTCCAGTCAATGTAACTGCAACAAGCCTACAAGAGAAAATATATTTAATATTTTTATATAACTTGCTAATAATAATGTCCCTCTAACGTATCTCCCTCGCCGTGTACTGAAATTACAACGGTGTTGTATGAAACATTATTAATTTAATGTCTGGTGTATCCCAATTTCTACCCCGACGGTCAATTATTGTGTAATTAATATGCACTACGGCTTATAGCTTGGATTACATCAGAGAATATTACAACCTTAATGCTAAATTACACTAACAAGAAAATTACATTAAATATCTTGTTCGGCGATTTAAATAATTTTGTATATGAATCACGATTAGTTAAAATCTAATATGAATTTCTTGCTCGTCTATGAATAAATTTAAATTAAGTTTTCCATTAAGAGGTGCAGTTCACATGAAATTGTAAAATTTAGTTTAAAACACATTAAGTGGATGGCATGGGGGATGCAATTTAGACGCTCCCCGCCACTTCCGCGCCAGACGTGCAATCACACGCCAGTTTGCTTTCTCACATGTGTTACCGTCACATTGTGAACTATGCCAATTTATAACCCCAATAGTTATATTACAAACTTACAAATTTTAAATTACTTCCTAATTATCCTTTTACATTTTCAGTTTCTATCAGTTGACATGTTGACGTTTATTCGCCGTTGCTTAATAAACTAACGATAACTGCAGTACGCATTGATTTCAAAAATACTTTCAATTTTCAGTCAGTATTACTAGTCAGGTTAAATATAGACGAAGTTCGCAGTCTGTTGGTAACATATACTAGTACATATTTATTACTTACCTACGCAAAATGCGGCAAGGGTGTACTGTAGCCCCAGCTGCGCACTTACCGCGCGCCACCATGCGTGTTCGGATGCGAGGATCCTAGTTGAAAGAAGTACAAATAGGTTCAGGATCCCGCTGCACGTTTCCTGACATTACCTGATTATCACCGAACTGTAGACTCGAATGTTCACCCCTAAACAACGCAACTGTCGATTAGCATTATTGCTAAACGGATGTTACAATGCCCACGGGCTCTAAACCCTAGTGTCTAAAAGTCTGAGGGTTTATCACGAAAATTCATGAGAACTCTTTCGTAGCGTTCTCGACAATATAAGTACCGGGCGTAAAGTACATCGACAAATCTGATAAACATTTTGTCGACGCTCAAATACGTTCGTGATAGACCCTGGGATTCAACATCGTTTCGAATGAGGAACCTCAATCTTAACCTTAGAAACTATGAGTAATTTTACATACAAAATTACGTGTTAAAATACATCGTAACGAAAGCGACGTGCCGTGCGACCGGCGGCCGTTATATAAACAAAGTATTGTTATTTTGCCCTTCAAACTTTTCTCATTTCAGTTTGCCGTACGCGTCACGAACCATTCTAGATTCGTCGGACATTCACTTTCAAACTTGTATTTCAACGCGAATATGACTGTTCAGAAAAATTTTGATTACCTTTAACTATT
>LD689102.1:1359356-1379059 GCA_003118335.3 Papilio memnon
AGCCGCTTAGACCATTAACATACTTAAGTAAGTACCATAAATCAAATTTATATAGAAAATCTTTTATCTACTTAAACAAAAACGTTTTACACTTAAGTGAGAAAATCGTTACAGAGTACCGCAAACAATTCTTAGCTCCACCGCTCTACAAACTTGTCAAAGTGCTCCTTAAGGCTCTTACGGTGAGCTTTCGCTTCAATAATACATACAGTAAATCTAATATTCTCTAACATTTGGTAATAAATTAAAACAATTCTATAAATGTCTTAAACATTACAGTCATTTTCCATCTTTATTTCTTAAGGCACATATACTACTCTATACATCTTCATGTCGCCATATCTGAATTAATTCCCTTTTATCCACATATCGCTTTCTCACAATTAACTCATGTATTTCTACTGTCTCTACTTTTGAGGTATTTGTGCAATTACTGCCTTTATTTGCGTTGCAATTATATTAGACACATTTAAAAATGTCTCCAACAATTCGCCAGCAATCTAAAGCGCCAATAGCCTAATGGTTAGTGGTACGGATTTCTGATCACGTGGACGAGAGTTCCAATTCCGCCATTCGACTGTTATCTTAAACCACATCCTAGCACAAGCTTAGTTGGAATGGTAAAAGAATTATTAGTAAATTTTGAATAAATCTGCTGATAACTAAAATAAAAGATTGCCTGTCACCATTATATGTAAAATAGCTCTTAATGTCTATTTACACAAAAACCTCGGTACATTCTCCGTAATGGAGTCTCGTAACTCCCGACAAGTAATTTATGTAATGAAATGGTTCTGTCGATTTTTTTAACAATTACAAGGCAAGAAAACTTTGTCGAGATTAACATTAGTCTTTTCACGAACATGTTTAATTAATAAATGCACATAAAATATCCCTACAACGTAAGGAAGTTTACCGGAGGTGTCTACGTACCTTTTAGAGGTCCAACATGTGAAAGTAATGAGATTTTTTCTAGAGATCAAGGATTCATTATTAAAAATTTATAAGTGACATTCTATGATCATACGTTGAACTTCTTTATTTCAGAAATTATAGCTACTTAAGCTTGCTTATTGCATTGAATGATGTTCTTTCTTACTCTTTATTAAGTCTCCTACAGTATTCAATAGCTTTTATTAGTTTCATAGATTAGTCCGTCTAGACATGTACGATATTTATTTGATACAATATAAAAAGATTAAAACATAAATTGCAATCTTTTGCGTCTCTAAAATGCAATAAGATGTGAAATGTAATTTATTATCTTACAATATTATTTCTATGAAAAGTTCTTTGTCTGGACGTCCTTTGTTTCCTTTGAATAATATAACTTTAAGTTGAAAGAATAAAATCCACAAAAAACAATATCTATTAATTTAAATTAGGGTCGATTTCTTCTTCCATTGTCTGAAGAAAGTTTTATAAGACAGGGGATAAAAATGTTTGTGATTGAAACATAGTAAAATATGATGAAAATAAAAATATACAGGTAATTAGTTGATAGATAAAATGGCTTTTTGAATTTTTCTTTTAAAAATTCTTTTTGAAAGTCTAAAATATAAGTGGTCGTAAGTCTACTATGCAATTTTTACTTAAATTCATCGAAACTATGCCTATTATTTGTATCAATTCATTTATTTGTTGTGAAAATTGAAGGTTAGGATTAGCGCGCCTGTATCGGCAGGCGTCGACGCCCGAGGGCCGCGATATTGGAAAAGTTACCGGCCAGAGAAGTCGAGTGCTCTTTGTCAGCTGGAGCGGAGGCGACTTCTCGACAACGTTTTTATTGAAACTTTCTGAATTCATTGCTGCTCTTACTGAACTAATCTGTTGATTTTATTGTTATTTATTAAATTGTGTTGTTCAGTTAAATAGAAACTATATTTTAAGTTATATTTGTAGTGCTCAAAATTGCAGTAACAGTTTCCAGCCGATTGATTAGAAAAATACTACTAAGTCTTTTTAATGTGTTTTTTATTCAAAAGCAATAAATACTCAATATTTGTCGTCATTATAAAATGTAACAAATTTACCAAAAACGTTTTCCTTGTACTTCTACAAGTATATTACATGACTCTGTTTTGATAAATAAATCGTCTCAAATGCAATCTCATCATTAAATAATCATGAATATCTAGGGCTTTGTTTCACAGTTTCGATTGATAATGTAAGGACGTGTCACAATGTAATTGGCGTGTTATTTTAATAAAGCGTGAGTCAGGAATTAAACAGAGCGCTGCAGAACAAATTTCACGGTGCATTTATTACGCAATGGATGTAATGAAACGTGTACGCAATTATGTTCATTTTTATTGTTCGGGGTTTAATATTTTATGAAAAACCGTTATATTGCCTTTAGCGCGAAAGAAAACTACTCATTTAGTGAGAATAATCTTACTAAGCTGAATTAGGTGTTTGGTAGATTATATTTCCGGTACGGATGTAGAACATAGTCTGAAATAACACATAAAGTACTTTTTGTTTTATTTTAATTCCGCAGACGGAGTCGACGGTAGAAGCTAGTTATTGATAAACATAGCATAATTTTCAGTTGATAAAGATGGAAAAAATAAGATAATCAGTTTAGTCGTGCAAAACTATTTACCAAAGCTTTATTTAATGTTGTAGATAGTCGAGCATTTAAGAAAAGAGCTCGTTATCGTCCAAAGATCTGACGATTCATTTTCTCAGTAGCGATGAAAGGAGCACGAGAAAAATAAACTCCTTTATCTTAATAGCAAACAATGAATCTGATTGTATTGTGGGGACATACATTTATTTTGGTTATCACAATATTTTTGTGCACATTTCTCTTTATTATGGTTAAAAGTACTCCTGCTTTTTCATGTTCAATGGACAAAATACTCAAATTTTAATGCATTCTTTATAAGTTTATTGTAAAACGTTGTTTTAATTTTTGGTTCAATAATTAATTCAGTTCTCATTATGAATTTTAATTGTTTTCATTTGCAAGCTTCTTTACTTTATTATGCAATGTTTCTTTGAAAAAATTGCTGCAATAAGTTCAAAGTTAGTTGTCTTTCTAGACATGTTCCCGCCGCAAACTTAAGTTCTACTTGAATGCTTTGACACGGCACGTACTTTAAAACTAATGAGAATTTTTATACTTAAGTTAATATGCAGTTTTCCTCCATTTTATTTACATTTTTATGGCAAAGTTGATAACGAAAATATTAATGTTTTAAACAAATTTATCAAAAGTCGTTATTCAATGTAAATCAGTACAAAATTCTATTAATAATAGCTAAAGCGTATACTTCACTAGTATGCATGTTAATGAGAAAATTGAACGCTAGTGTAAAATTACGAAATTGGGCCAGAGTAAATATAAAATTAATTATCTTTTAGGAGCCTTCGTATAATTCGATATGGAGCGCACTATGATACCTTGCCCTATTTACAAGACTTACGTGTTGGTGTTTTTATAACTTTTTTAATTACTTAAAGTTTATAAATATTATACCAAATTATCTTATGTATTAAGGCGCATTAATAACCTATTTTTTTCTTACTCGAAAGAACAACAGTTCTTAGTGGCCAGTATGCGACCTTTTTGTAATTTTGCGAACTTTTTTCTACGGCTTCGTAACTTAAAAAAGCCTCTTACTAATTTTTTATAGGGGCTAGCTGTCTATCGATGATAACAATAGTTTGGCTCGACTTTTTAATTAAATCGATGATTGAACGTTGGTTCTCTCGCAGGGGCAGTGGGCAGTGGCCGCGGGGCATGATTGATGCCGCCGTGGAGCGGTAAAAGCGATTTGCACGAACAAAAATAGAATTTTGTTTGATCCAAAGGCCTGATGAGGACGCTCCAACTCTTGTTAGAAACTACCTTTGGCTACCGTTTCAGTATACTAACTGTATATTCCAATGATCGTATCTGTAGGCAATTTCATTGTTCGAGTATTATCAATCATACCAACATTATAAATGCGAAAGTTTAGATGGGTGGATGGATGTTTGTAAGAGTTTGTAGTCTAAATTGCTGAACGTATCTTGATGAAATTTGGTATAGATGTTGAGGATAATTTGGAAGATTACATAGGATATTTGCTTTTGTTTTTTTTTAATCCACGTGGACGGAGTCGCCAGCAAAAGCTAGTAATATTTGTACATTTGATATTTTTATATAAAATATGTAATACGCAATCGTTATTGAAGAGTACATATATGTATTTGACATTTGAAGCTTACACGTCTGTCTCTAATATAAATAAATACGACAATCAATTAAAACTGACTCCCTTTGAAAGTCGTTCGAGTGTAACGTGAATCGCGAAAACATTTCACTCCACAGTTTGCTGTTAGCGTTATTTGAAAATGTCTAATTAAAAGACACGACTTTACACTTGTAAACAGAGACATTCTTATTAGCAGCACGCTTTGAGCTTGTAAAATAATACAAAATCCCACAAATGGTTGGTACTCGCTTATTAGTCTGAAACTGCAAAATTATGTTACTCTATGCTCAGCTCGAGCAAAGAAATGTGTTAGACTAATTTACAAATAAACGTTACTCCAATAAAGTGGTGTCTCCATCTTTTCCTAGGAGTTTGAGATGGATGGCAACATTTTATGGTGTCAGAAAAGTGCAGATTCTCACATATCCCTTGATTGGAGTAACATATCTATGCAAGGAATGTTTTCATTAAACCTAACTACGTTAGGATAAATTAAACATATCAATCTTCGTGGATTAACAAGCGAGTAGAAGCATTTCGCTAAGTGGCCGTGACATCCGTTTGTGTTGTCAATGATAGCATGTGATCGATGCGAGTGGACATATCTAATTAGATTTCATTTAAGAGGCTTTTTCATAAGTTAAGGTGTACCTTACCTTTCTCTTCAAACTTAATTATTAAAAAGTGTATTTTTTTCCCAAATAATAAGACTTTATCTAGAAAATAATTATTTATGTGTAACTATTTAAACATACAGTTTCTTTTTCTAATTTCGCCCATCAAATAGTTCTATTAAGATAACTTTGTAATCAACAAAAGCAATTTCAATGTTCACTAGGAAAGTGTTTCCCTTTACTTTATAGTTCCTTGTCACGACAGACACGTGTTTTAATTTATTTTTACTGCTTCTTGTATAATCACGCATTTCCACAACAACCTTTTATCCTTGTAAAAAATAAACTGCACAGTTGAGAGATTAAGAAATATCTCTGTATATTAAACAATCTGCTTAAATCCACTTATCTGTGTAAATGGATAGGCGATTGCTTGGTACTTTTGCTTCGTTCCGACTTAATCGTCTTTTTTGATGTTGACATGTCTATCCGAATTTTTACTTCGAAACACCACCGTTAGAAACCGCTCTTCAGCGTCAAAATGGCTGACATCTAATAGGCACAAAATGTTTCATAGCCTGTACATTTATAGACCTAAATCTATATTTAATACTAAACTATTTAGTTACTGTTGTAATATTGCTCCTTACACGATTAATCTTTTTTTATAAATTCAAATACGAATAATATAAATCGATGCATATAACACGTAACTTATGTTAAGTACATAGAGTTTCGGGTCAAGTAACGAAAGAGGTTATTGGAGACCTCGGACCCGATCCGATCCTTAGGGATAAGACGCGGCGAAGAAGTCGGGAAATAGAAAATATTTGTATTACAAGGTCATTTTGTCGTCTTTTAAAATAATACAGAAGGACTCTGTAACACTGAGATTCTATTCGAATAGTCAAAGAGCTTTAACACGTTCATACTTCCCACTAAAAAGAAACATCGAGTTGTCTGTAGTTTAATATAAATCATTTCTTCATAGAAACTTTTAAATAAAAAAAATAAAAATTACACACAATTATGAGAGCTTTGTTATTGCTAAAATAATATGACGCCATCTAGTTCCATTTCTTGAAAACATCTTAGTTTTATAGCGAAGCTACTCACGTTCAACATGTAGTATAACACAAAACTTGTCTAACTTTTTATTTACAAGAAGAATTACCCATCTGCGCCCTAGCTCGGGCCAATTTGGCTTAAGGTTGTTTACAATTCATATTAATGGGAGCGGCCCGACTTTCGCCAAATGTTTTCGAGCAAACATTTGTTTCGTATAACAGCGTCAGGTGTGCCACACGCTTATCAGAGCTTATGCTAACATGACAATTGAATCATAGAGATTTACGCGGTTTTACTACTAACAATTGAAAAAAGGTATATTTTCTCTCGTACCACACGACCTCTAAAGACAATGTTGTTGAAAAATCCTTCATTTTGTAAAGCACGAACGCCAATTACTTACGTACGAAAACCAGCATAATTGGACCATAAATAAACGTAAAAATAGTCTTAAATATTAAAACAATCGCAACAAATTAAAATAACACGCGATAAATGTTTAAATTTTAAAAATATATATTTTTCGCGGCTTATCAACAAAAACATTTTTACAAACTGTGACATTCGTGGTGCAGGCAGTTGAAGTTTTACAAGCTGTAACATTGTGCACATGTTTTTAATTAATCTGGTTGCACAACAGCGTGACATTCGGTCGCGGAGCACGCTGCGTGTTCCGTGCGATGTGACGGTCTATTGTAGTGCTAAACGTGCATTCAACTAACCTGTTGGCTTTATTGGAACGTTTTTAGTTTTAGTAAACTAACGATGCCTAAATAAAGTAGTTTTTTCTAGAAAATTCGTCAAATATCGCCAGAGAAAAGGGATTTCAGCGAACGAAGGTCTTTCTTTCGTTTGTTTTACTTATTTTAAAATTTCATCAGATTAAAAAATAAACCTCTATTTTTATGAAACTTCAATACGCTTAAAATACTTTTAAGAATTTATAATCCAATTATCCGATCCTAAAAACCAGTATATTATCTTTCGCTGTGATAATCTTGCTTTTTCCTAATATCGATGGATATATGTTAGTTACTACATATCTCCAGAACGGCTGAATATTAACTAGAAGAAATAATAGACTAGTAACTTTCTTTTATAAATCCCGCTGTCGGAGTCGCGGGCGAAATGTAGTGTTTCAATATTCTCAAGGCGCATGTTTAATCAAGACGCGATGTTCCGCACTCGATCATTAAGTAAATGATGCGCTACGGCTCACAGATCTGCATATTAATGGACACGGCTAATTGACTTTGTTGGAGAATTCGGCACATCCCGAACGTCGAGTTAATTATCATTCATGACGTCACATGTCGTTAGATTGAGAATTTAAATTCGCTAACAAGTTAATCGAAATAAACAAAAGTTAACATTTAACTGCCGACCTTTTGTCTGAGTTGAATATTTAATTTATTTCAAACAACTCTTAATTAAGTGAACATGACAGGACAATTTTTATCTACACTCAATCACAAACATAATCATTAATTAATCACTAATGAATTCTTTAGTATAGCTTATACATAAGACATATACTAAGTTGTTGTTATAGCATTACAGTTTCTTGAATTTATTGTGTTTATCTACCACAGATTAAAAAATATTGTAGGGTTTATTTTGTAAAGGGGAGATTCCAGTTTGTGCTATTCAAAGCACACAAGTTTTCATGATTGCTGTAAAGCGTTAAGCTCTTTAACTCAATTAAAAAACGCTAAAGCAAAGTGAATATCACACTAAGTGATTACTTACCCAACGGCGCAGGCGCGGTGTCTACGCGGGGCTGCCGCGTTATTAATGTGAGAATAATTACGTCTTATTTTTAATCCAACTTAGTGCTGAGTTAGTTTACAGACATTTGTTAAAGAATAATTAAAACGTATTGAAATGTCATCTGTTTAGATTTTAAAGAATAAACCTTAAAAACTTTTAGCTAAAATATTCTATACGTTAAGTTTGCTTATCGTCCAGTTTGCTGGTATTTTAATGAGAAAATTGTGACGTTGTAAATATTAATTTTCTAAGCAACGATGTCACTCATGGTTAATTTAAAATTTATAAATGGTAAATATAACAGAATGGATTGTTCCGATGAGATAAAATTAATTTCATGATATCAGTACCTCGTGATGTCCTTAGGCTGGGAAACAGTATACAACTTGTTAGCTTCCTTTATTTTTAACTCGAATTTCCTTTAACAAAAAGTGATAAAAACAAAATTGAATTGAGGCGTGTGGATCTTGACGCTATTCGATTACATAGACCATTCCCTGTCGAAACGCCCGGGGAGTTGGATTTTAATTAAAAAAATCTGTTACAAGATAAAAATGTACTATTAAACGAACTAAAGTATGAAAAACCGATTTTAGACAAGAAGCTTAGTACCACAAAGATGCTTAGCAAGAAAAATGTTATATCAGAAATGAACACCTATAATGGATTAGAAAAGCGATTTTACATTTTTATTTTCTTTACTCTTTGAACAACTATTCTAAACTATATTACTAGCTGTTGCTCGCGACATCATCCGCGTGGAATTAAAAAAAAGTAATAAACATAGCCTATGTTACTCAGTGATAACATATATTTTTAATGGTGCAAGAATTTTTGAAATCGGACAAGTAGTCTTTGAGTTATTTCAATACATAGAAAAATCAAAAAATATCAAATCTTTCCTCTTTATAATATTAGTATAGATACAGACTACCGAATAGTCAATTGGACAAGTTTCTAATAAATTTATATGTTTTCTTCGTATAACATCTACACCTACACAATAAGGAATAAAATAATTGTTTCAAAGTTACAAATACAGTTGAAATGATGTTGAATGATTCGCCAAGTTCCGTGTCAACAAGGAAGGAGAACTATTCATAAGTTAAGACGAAAGCCGCGACAAGATTAGCAAGTACAATGAGTAGGACAAGCGGGTCGGGCAGTCGGGGTGGGGCGGGGGACGTTCGCGGTGTACCATCGACAAATTCATGAATTTTATTTTAGGCCAACGATATTACAACGTGACTGTATTACAAAAATCTTGACTTTATTAATAAATTCGAAGAATTTCTTGTATCTGTGATAAGGCACGACATGGAGTTTTCAATCAGTCGATATTTGTTATTATAACCTAAGCTTAATTTAAACAAATGTCTGAAATTAAATAGCGCCATCTATTAATTGTATTTTCATTTAAATTTAAAGATACAATAAATCGTAGCTTATTTAGCCGCAATTATTTAGGTGCAATAATTATGCAGGTTTCAACTACTGAATTATTTGCAAAATTATGTTATTGACATTCCTTGGAAAAACTAACAATATGTGCTAGTTCAGACATTTGAACACATTTAATCTACTTTCATGTACAACGTGGATCTAGGCACAAAATATGTTTCAGTTTGATGTCGAAATCGTAGCTTATAGTCCGCTGTCAGTTGTTATCACTGGACATTAATTGCTGAACCAGTTAACCGCATGTTCGTACCCACAGCCCACAGCTAACCCTCGTCAAAACACCCTGTAACTTACGTTCCATATAGCAAACTATGTTTGAACACTTGAAGAATTTGTTATTAAAAAGTAGATTCAACATGAATTCCTTCTAAAAAAGTAATTGCATTTCATAATTATATAATGAATTTTTATGATTACTTTAATAAGAAACACATGGATATAATAATAGCATTTTCCTCATAATTCTAAATAGTAATTTCAAACCAATATTAATTAAAATTAATTAAATAAAAAAGTTAAGGCATTGTTAATTATAACACACGTGTTTAATTCGCCTGAACAATGTACAGTGGCCAAAACAACGTACAGCGTTAGATGTTTACAAAGTTTGTTCACGTTCCCAAACTTATTTCATAACATCCGAACAGCTGACTGCACAAGTTGTGCTCGATGTGTAACTTTGACTTTAACATTGTAGACAACATTCAAACGATTATTGCTTTTGTATTGGGACTTTTCGCATACCAAAGACATTTTCCTTTCCTTAATAATAATTATGTGTTTTAAAAATAAGATGATAATTTTCGTGTAGGTTTTGTAACAGTCCAGTGTTTGACTATTGACAATCTTTACATTTATCATGTAGTTTGTTAGTGGGAGTTTATTTTTAAGTAAAAGTAGCTTGTCGATGAGACTGCAGCGCCGCCGTGACGCATCAAAATGATAATTAACTTAATATTTGCCGGGAGCCAATTTTCCACCTAAACTCAATTTAAGCTGCTTATTAATATGCAAATTTGCCAACTCCCTAGCTCACTTAATTTATTTAGTGATAAACCTGGATATTGCATTCAATATTATTAATAAAATATACCAACTTGTTACAAAACACATAAAATTAGTACCTCGTAAATTAGTAGTGCGTAGTTATTAGTAAAATTAGTAACTATTAGTAGTAAAAGTGAGTACCTCGAAATTCAATTGGTATAATAACGATAAAAGTTAAAATAGTATCATAACTCAGTATTTGTTCAAAGTTCAATAAACATGTTTCGTAACATGTTAATGTATGTCTTAGATAAGTCCAGGTATAAATAAGTCAAAGTTGTGCCTTCATAAAGTTTTTATAAATTGTTATTGTAGTTCTATTTAAATACAAGTATTAATTGTCAATTATTACGTTAATTGAATTATGTAAACTCTGAATTCTGTCCTAAATAAGTAGTAATTAGGCGACTTTGTTGAGGCCTAATTTTCCGCTAGCGTTTAATTAAGTAGTGTTTCACAATTAATATGCAGAGAAGCTCCGCTCCAGTAAAGTGGAAGGCACTTACAACTAATTACAATTAATTCTAGCATAATAAGACAACGATAACATTAAGAGACTTTCCTTTCATTATGTCAATATCATACTTATATACCTATAATTGTGGAGAAGAGCAAAAATTTACACATTTGCAATGTTAAAAACAAAACAAGAATACTAAGCTGTTATTCAGAATCGAATCGACTTTGAAGGCGTGTTAGGAAAATTAGTTAAAGGTATTTGGTAAAAAAAAGTTAAGTTTTAGGTATTCAAATTAATTTGACCAATTTTAGACACACCTGACCTCCATTAAGTGTCAAAGTTGCTTGCTAAAGTTGTTAAGTTTCTGTATGTAAGTGAATTGCCACATACTCATAATACATCAGATTAGAAGTGGAAGGGAAATTATGGTTCTTTGCCGTTTTAAACCACAACATTTAATCAATTCAAGATTTTTACAATTTCCATTTCAAAGCCTCGAAAGTGGAACTTATACGTAATTAGATAGCAACAAAAGCGTTCTTAACGTCCACTGCAATCTAAGTCAAGCTTCCACGATCAAAACAAAAAAAATCAAACAAAAGAAAAGTTAAACAATGGAGATTAAAACGGAATTAACTGCTCACGGCTGAATACGGCGGGAGGTTTTTTATTTAGCAAAGACCTACGATAAGTAAGCCTTCTGTACCGACTGTACTAATTAAGCTTCTCGAAAAAAAAATCCTAGCTATTCATACTTATACAGTATTAGTGTGCAATTTCCAGTCTTTTGTCGCACTGTGAAATTATGAAGATACTTAAAAAATAACTAATGTAAAACTTGATGAATGAGAAAAAGTAGTGGATGTAAAAGAAAATATTTATTTTCATCATCTGCAAATTTCCAACTCACACCAAATGTCTACGGGAATAGGTCACTTTGCTAGCATTTGCTTGTCTACCTTCTGTCGAGACAAATATGATTTAACAAACGATGTAGTAAATATTAATTAACAACGCGTTGCCTGTGACCGACATGACGTCGAGGCAGACAAATGCCCGCTTCATCGTTTAATTGCTGCTCGAATTGGATAAAATATTTCCTAAGTCACGTTATCAGCACATTTATTTTTCTCGGTATTCTGATGGAGATACTTCAAATTAATTTAAAGCAAGCAACTTAAAGTTATAATACGAACATGTAAGTATATTTTCTAAACTCGATCTAAAGTTTACGATTGCAAATCGTAAGATGAAACGAACGAATTCGATTTCACCTGGTAAGGGATAAACTTAAAGCCATCTACCGGAGAAAATCTACAACGTTATATGCCCGGAAGTGGAATGGTTAGTTTAGTAAAATTTACGATTGTTGGTCAATACAATGCTTTTTATTTTGTAGTTTATGGTAGCCTTTATAACAAACTGCAGACAGTGTAATAAAATATTGCTGTGTGTTGATTTATTTTTTGTTATAAATGATTAAAGATGTAAATATTTGTTTTAAAGATACTGGTCATAGAAATATAAACGAAATGCAAAAGGAAGCTTAACGTTTCCACCCGACCCGGTCTAGGCTTATCCCGAGGGATCACTTCCGGTTCAAGAAAACATTTTGTACAGGTCGTTGTCGTTACTCGACCCTTCTGTTGAAAGAATAAAAGAAAATTAATGTCACAGCTGATTTTACGTTAAAGCTTCCAAAATAAAAGAGATGTACAATGTTTAACAAGAATTATAAAAAAAAATCAATATCAATTCTTCATTTCTCAGGATAAGTCCCAATGTGAACATTTATTATACTACCTTTCACCTGAGTACGTCCGCGGGGAATTAAAAAACAATCTTAAAAAATAGCCTTCCAAATTATATTATATCTATTGCCTTTGGTCATAATACGTGTTGTATTATGACCAAAGGCAATAGGGATTCATTTTTTTATAGATGTGTCACATTCTAAATTAAGAAGTAGACTTAATAATAAAAACACAAACATTAAAAAATAATAACCCTAATAAAGACAAATGAAGTCCGATATCCAAATACAGAAGCTGGTAACAAAGGTATTAAAATAACACTTTGGGAGTTTGTTACAGAAGTATTTAATGGTCCATAAGAAACTGCGGTATCCGACAGAGAAGCAACCGAAATGAGAAAACTTGTCCCGCACAAAACAACAAGCGGACGGCAGTCGACTGTCCCCAAGTCGTTTAATGCACTTTAACAGTGCAACAGTTAGATAACGTTCAGTGAGAACAGGTCAAATATAAACTGTTCAACATTTTAGTTCTTGAAATAACTCAAAAACTAAATACTTGGCCGATTTCAAAAATTCTATCACCATTTAGGAGCTACGTGAGTAACATGGGCATAGCATAGCATATTTCTTATTACTTTTTGATTTCACGAGGACGAACTCGCGAGCAACAGCTAGTTTATTAATAAAGTCTTTAATGTCAAGTTTGATAGCGTCTGAATACTGAAACGACATTTAAATATATAACAGAGAATGATAAGAGATTCTTTGTATAAAACATCCAAAACTTTTCATTATCGTGCGATTGTACTCTCTCCCCAATACCTAGTTAACAAGATAACCTTTTTGTTTTTTAATCTGTATAACTTTTGAGTATTTCAAATTTGGGTCGAAAAATTTATAACTAAACCTGCTAACGGCACGATAATTATAGCTGAAAACGCTAAATCCCGACAAAGGATCCCTAATTAAAATAGAGTATAATTTAAACGGAAAACTTGCCTTCGTTTGTTATTAATTAATTTTTCAATCTATCTTCAATGTAGATTTTAATTACTTGACATGATTCAGAGAATACATTTTAGACCAAAACTAGATGTTAAAAGTTATTCATAGATCATCCCTTTCGATAAAATAATTGCCACATTACATACAAAGCGATACGTATTATGTTACGCGTTAAAAACCAGATCAGAGTAAAACACAACAATCTTTATCATTGAAACAATAGTCTCAATACTAATGAGGGAATTTTGTATTTCTTTTAACAGAGATCTGGTTCAAGTTACCTATTCTCTATGACATCATTGTTTCTTGTAGAATTGTTAACGTCACCATCGCAATTAACCTAAATGCGTGAACTGATTGTACTGGTACACTAATTAAAAGTATTTCAAAAGCCTGTTCCAATTTTAGGTGCGTCGCATTCGATCTTCCTTTTGTATCTGATCTTTTTATTATCATATACTGTGAATTATTCATTAAACTTATGGAGCGAAATACAATACGCAATATTTTTAAGCAGACATATTCTAAAGTCTAGAATACAAAGGTAATTGTTACTTTTTGATGTGCTCATTATGCCAATAAAGAATGGTAGGGTTTTTTATTATTTTTTGGTACGCATACTAAATATGTATTTTATTTTGTACATCGAAAATAACAAGCCTGGTCAAACTTCGATTTTTCGCACAATTCGCGATCTAATTGAGATTTTAATAAAGAAGAAAATATTGTGAAATTAAAAAAGAATTATACGGGTACTTCAAATTTTGTAAACCTCAACCCTTCTTGTTGTCTTTTTTTAATGAAGGACAAAGCAAGCCGTACGTGACGCAAACAAATTGAACTTATTTGGACGGGCATTAGAAGACAGGTTTAGAAACTGTCTCCTTCACGTCGTGAGATTTTGTCGGCTTAAATAAATACCTTTTTTTTCCTAAACTCCAGTACCCAAAGATTTTGGTTTAATTATTCATATTTCAATTCGACGTGGTACTAAATACCAAAAAGAGTATGATATCAAGAAAAACATAAAAAGCCTAAAAATATTTTAACAGAAGTTAGTCAATTTTTTAATTGGCATTGGCTTTTAAAACGTATTTTACTAAATACAATAAAAAATCGTGGTATAGAAGAAAAGCATTGTCTTTGAAAGGGTTTGCAAGTTTTCTGGGTAATGGCTCGGAATGTTACACACCGGCTAATTGGATCGCTGTTCGCAACTTCAGACCAAACAAAAAATATCTCAAGCATTCTCTAACAATATTAAATCCGTTGGGTAAATGTTTGTTTTAATTATAAGACTTTCATCGTATAATTTTAATAGAAATTCATACAAAACAGCGTTATTTTCATGCACTTTTGATAAAGTCCTGTTTAGTAGTTTTTATCCTTTGTGTTAAATTATATGTCGCAATTCTTTTGTAAGAAACTAGATGGCGCCACTAAACTCTTCGTGCGTCATAAGCCACAACGACGCGTTATTGAAAATAATTCGAACACATTAATATGTAAATGTAACCACAAGTACACCAATCTGGCACACGCCACATCAATTATAAGCTATATTAGAAATATCTTTGCCATCCATCATTGAAGATTGATTTTGTTTTTATTAACTGCTAAAATATACGTAAGAGAAATTCTCTAACTGGTTGAAATTAAACAATCCTATTGACGCTCCCTGTCATTGGTTCTAAAAATTACTGGTGGAAAGCCCCACTTAGAAACACCATATTAATACAAAATCTCCATCATACAACATTGTCATTCACGTTACAATAGTAATTAATTTGACGGTTCGAGCACAAGCTCTGTGAAGCGACTTCTTCAAGCGGAAAACCGATCACAGCGGCTCCAATTAGACTACGACTTCAAAACTATTACACGAATGAAACAATAAACAACGGATCATGTAAATATTGGCATTGTCCTTTAATAATTATCCAATAACGAGCTGTTCCTGAGCGGCTTCACCCACGTGAAATTATAAAAACTTTATTTTATTGTTTACATTTGTCAAAATTCAAATGCACAAATGACAACTAAGGTCTTCGACATTGACAATCTTGCTTCCTTGATGTTGCCAGCAACTTATGGTCTCTTTCCTACATAAGGGTTTTTATCAAAATTCAAGTTTACGACGTAAGTGTTGGGCTTTTTATTAAAAAAAAAGAATTATTCAAAAACATGCTGTAATTGCTGACATCTTAGGCAACAAAGAAGTGTGTGTTTACGCTTTATTATATTAGTATATAGATATCTAACTTTAAAAAAAAAATTGCTTATAAATTACAACTTGTAAGATATTTAAATACGAGATATATAAAATTACCATCATAAATACATTTCATTGTCAAAATTAGCAATTTCTGATCACCTTGCGCAAATTAATTTAGCCAGTTTAAAAAATCACAACCTTGTTAAAGTTGTTTTGTTTATTTTACCTATTATATATTTTTAAATGTTATCTCACTGTTTCCTAACGTTTCGGTACGTTTTAAATCAATTTGTAAAGCAATTTATCTGCATAATAAAAGTGAAATGTCATAAATTATAATTCACTTTTCCTCGCAACCCCAACTCGAAGCTAACATAAATAAAACTAATTTGCCAGAACAAAAGGCATGAGGTTGTTTACGCCAACAATAGAGGGCGTAATTGAGCGCCGTATCTGATGCTACATTGTTCATTGCACGTCCTCAGTACAACTTTTAACCGCCACTTTATCGGTGGCAATTGCTTTGTTTCGGGCATATCTTAATTGTTTATCATCCAAGTATTAACCAAGGCCAAGAACGGAACGATCATTATACATAACTAGATTTATCAATGAAACTAAAGCTATTTTTAAATTCCCGTCTTGTATAACATCCTACTTATTTCGCTAGTAAAAAAAATCTGTTGACTAAATTTGAATTAATCAACAAGGAATTTTAGCTCCTTGTATTAAAAAATAGCAAATAATTCATTTTTGCTTGAGAGTACATACAATAATTGTCCTTAATTGAACCTTCGTAAATTCAAATTTTTCACCGACATCCCAAAAGAAGGAGTTACTCAATTCATCTGTATGTTTTTTTATAATTTAAGCTGCTTTTGTTTACCATCATATTTTTCATATTAATATTATAAATGCGAAAGTTTAGATGGATGGATGGATGTTTGTTAGAGTCTAGCCTAAGCGGCTGAACGGATATCGATAAAGTTTGGTATACCATAGAGGTAGACGATAGTCTGGAAGAACACGTAGGCTCCTCACTTTTGTTTTTTTTTAATTTCACGCGGACAGAGTCGCGGAGGAAAGCTAGTCAATATATAATAACGGTCATAAATATTTATCAAAAACCTTCCTACTTGCGCTACAGTAGACATTCGCTTTAGTTAAATAACAAATACTACACGAGAAAAATACGTATATAAAAGTAAAGCGCACTTCAGCACTAAACAAGCGCTTCAGTGCTATTTATTGTAATACCTTTTGTAAAAGCTGCGCTGCAAAACCGGCTTGTGACGTTTTCATACTTCTTTGTAAAATGGACGACAGTTGTAAATTTTAAATTTTAAAATCACTGAATTAATTTAAGGATAGGGACTATTCCCTATTTAAAGACGTAAGTTTTCTTTTATGACTTTAATGGCGATTTTTGATACTTTTAAATTTCTTAGAGAGTTGTTTTGTAGTTATAGGCTATTCCATAAGCGGCAGTTGGATGATGGGCGTTAACATCGCATTAATGACCTCATTAGACGCTTGTACTGCGAGCTGTAATTATGGACTGCAGCTTGCATCGCGTAACGCTTGTTAGGCATTAATTACGCCTTCATGCTAACGATATATTCAATCCAGTAAGTTTCTTGGGTCAGTATCGCAAACGAGGAAGAATTTAATATGTAAGTCAAAAACTCACTTAAGAATATTGGTGTGCAAGCAGTGCCGGTTTTAGCGCTACCAGCACAGTGAGCGAGATATTTACGGTGCTTCTTGCCATGCTTTGAGAGATTAACTGGGTTACATGAGACTGTAATACTGAAACCACTGGTGGCACCACTGGTACAAAATATATTTTTATTAATTCCATGAAGAGTGCGTTAACAATAGGTTATTTCCGAGTGTTTTAACAATGGAATGCGAAGGTATTCCATTGCTTTCGCTGACACTTTGCAATTAAATACACGTCAGGTTAAGAATTGAGAAATCCAATCAATCGGTAAGGGTCGGCAGACTTTGTAGTGGTAAGGGTTCGTGAAATGTTTCGCCCTAATGGCGCGTAATGCCATCACAAACTTTATTGAATCAGCCGTCACTTCGAAGTGCGGCTGTTAATGTAATATTGTGCCTGGTATATTATTCGGGCACGGGCAAATTTCAGTCGAAAATCGATTATTTTTTTGTGTTTTTCTTACAGAAAATTAAATAACTTTTGAAGTATAAAAAATCGCGAAACATAGTTTAGGTTCAAATAGCTATTAAGGTCCTCTACCTCCAAAGCTTTTGTTCTGTCCAGTAAGAATCAAAATCAAATAGGAAAATTCAAAAGTTTTCATTAAAATTAATGTTTTATTTATTGTGTTAATCCATTGAACCGCACACGATAATTCACGAACACTCCAGTTTCGGTCGGACGGAACATTTCGGTAATACTTGGCCGAAAATGAAACTAAGGCCAAAATTAGATTTTTTGGTCGGACACTGTATACTATAATACAGCTGTTTGTCGCCGGCTGCCATACTCAAGCCTTACTGTTTAAGAGAGTGTCGTTTTAGTCTTCCTATCACATTTAACTTTATTGTAAGTATTTAATTTAAATAATTTACATATTTGATCAAATAAATTTATTCAGGTGTATATATTATATGAACCGTACGAAATTATTACGAAACAAATTTGTGCGCGAGGGCACGCTGTTCTTTTGAATGTATTTTTTTATGTTTTAAAACGTTTCTACTGGTTTTAAGATAACCATAACAAGATGTTGCCCGCGACTTCGTTCGCAAGGAGTTTTTTTTTATTTTGATTGGGCGTCTTTATGCCGCCCTCTCGTTCCCCTAACATAAGGATCAGGGACGTTTTTCTCTTTTATAGGTTTTTTAATCTTTATTTCTTTATTAATTAAAAAAAAAACATTACATTATAATACTAATTTTAAAACTATTTACAATTATTTAATATTTTACTATTTGCATTATAACTAAATATTACTTAACTATGTTTCATTCCTATTTATCACAGTTTGGGCTACTATTTTACAATATTCTACGAATTTATTTCTATTTTTTTTATTTCTCATTAAACTACTTAAAACTTCGCAAGGAGTTTGAAGGTTTAAAACTAACTATGCTGCCATAAGACAGCTAGGTCGTTTAGGCTAAAAATATTTTTAGCCTAAACCATGTGGTTAATCATTCTTAGTTTATTGCCAAAGCGCAAAAGTTATTTACGACATCACATTAGAAACCTCCAAAATTTACAGTATTTCTGTACTATGTTATACATGTATAGCTGTTACCCGCGACTTCGTCCGCGTGAAATTTAAAAGTTCAAAACTTATGTTCGTCACTTTTTTCAACATATTACCTAAAGTATTAACTTAGTAGTAATCTACGTAATAACAGAAATCTACCGATGCAAGATTCCAAATTTCTAAGCACGGTAGTTTTTATGCTGATTATTCGGTTACCCTGATTGTTTGTGTTCGCAATATCTTCTAAACTATTGGTCCAATTTAAATACAATGTGAAGTACAATTTTATTCTACATTAAATTCTCCTGGTAACAAACGCATTTATTTGGATAAGGATTAATGTTAAAACTAATAAGACGACGCCGCAAATAACCGCAAATAAGGGTTTTAATTGATTTCTCTAAACAAAAAAATGGTTATTGTAAGCAAACCGTTAAAGATAGGTATATGCTATCACGGACTTTCTTGTAGAACTTTTTGAGATCTACAATTCTTTCACACACCATTTTTATATACCTTTAACGGTTTAAGCAGCGTAAGCCGAGAAAAGCTAAAATATAGTGATTTTTTAATATCGGGGTCTAGAAATACGCTGTTTATTAATACTTACTCAATATTAGTAATAAAAGAATATACCCTATGTTACTGACAAATAAATTATCTTTCTAATGGTGAAATTATTTTTAAAATCGGCCAAGTAGTATTTGCGTGAATCAATCAAAATCAAATCAAATACGTACAAAAATACAAATATTACCTCTTTATAACATTAGTATAGAAATAGGTTATGCAAAAAGGCCTGCGTCTTGAATCACTTAAATAAAAAACTGCATCAAAATCCGTTGGAATTTTTAAAA
>LD689102.1:1394955-1411154 GCA_003118335.3 Papilio memnon
CCCGGCGCCAAGACCATCAAGCCCGACACCAAGGCCGCGCAGGAGTACTTCGTTGATGCCAACTGAACCCCCACTGCCCCCCCCCCTCCCCCCACACGCTGCACTGTGTTACACTGCCGCCACTCATAACTACAATATCTGTGATTTACCTGTATGCCAAAGACATTTAAACAAACATTTATTACGAATCAATACCCTCACTAAACTACTCAGTACATTTTTATTTAACAAAAAAATAATTAACTTCAAATAGCAGCACTATTTATATTAATAAAAGAATGTGCTTATAATGTCCATTTTAACCACATATGCATCTTGTGGCTGGTAGAAATGTATGTAATTAATAGTTTGGTGGTATTCAAAACATTTAAAGGTTAGAGTAAATATACTGTAATAACCAAAGACATTCAACACATCAATAGAGAGGACAATACTAAACAAAACCAATATTACTTACAGAAGGTGTTTCATACAATGACCACTCTATGCCTTATTTGAATCTCCTTTATAGTAAAAGTACATAATTATTTCTTAGTATACCTATTTAATTACAAAGAACGTATAATTTCTTAAATGTTCATGTATAGACTAGACTAGAAATAGTCACTAGACTTGCCTCTATAAGTATTATTATTGGAATATTGAATAAACATTCCATGGCACGTTTACCGCAGTGTAACACATAACCAGTGAAATTTTTGTGATTTTTCTTGTAAAAGTTGTACGGAATCTCCGGCTGCAGTTGCATCGTAAGGAACAATCAGTATTGACAGAGATCCTATATATTATGCAATCGAGGCTGTAATAAACCATATGTTTATATTTGTTTTATTTTATTACAAATTTCTCCATAAAAGAAAGTTTGTGGTAAGTACGACAAACATAAATTACAGTAAAAGAACAACTTACCAAAAACTGAAAGAAGTTAGTAAAATCACTAGAAATGGATGCTTGGACATTTTGCTTCGTTCAGATATCAGTTTATGAGTTCAGTAGCCACCGCAACTATTAGCGCCAAGATGGCGAAAATCATATAGGCACAAAATACCACGGCTTATAGACTTGAGAGGCAAAGATTATCCGAGCCGGTAAGAAGGCGCTGGTGTCGCAGTTTTCAATTTTTTTATAAAAATCATTGATATCAACGCCATCTAGTTTAATGTTAGTACACTAGATGGCGAATCATTTACGCAAAAAATGTTGCGTTAAAAATTTAATATCACATCTTATTGCAAGGATAAAACATAAAGTGTTAACTATTGTATTTATTCAACGTTTTAAAAACGTCATCAACAAAATGCAGAGCTACTACCAGCCATGAAGTACAACAAATCTCACTCGCACAAAGTCGATGATGTCACGAATACATTCTCGTAACTGTAACGACTTTATTAGGGCTTTATTAGGACTTTATTAGACTTTATAGGCCTTTTGGTTTCAATTTCACTGACTGGTAAAACGATTCATGTTTATTTTAATGCATTATCCCATGTCTAAGAATGATGAGGACGCAAAATAAACTATCCTAAGCAAAACAATAATTCTAGATATGATAGGTATTATGTTACTTAGAACTTAATTTCAGAAACTTGTCTAACTTAACGCTTTCCACAAATAAACTACAACTAATAAAAATAAGTATGCATGTGTAAGTATATAAGATCACCTAATTTTGTTATTAGTAATTGTTTTAAAAATACCCACAAAGCAAAATATAACTTACTATGCTGGCTTTTGCCCGCGACTCCGTCCGTGCGGAATATAACAAAAATCTTAGAAGTAACCTATGTGTTCTTACAGAGTATATTCTACATCTGTGACAAATTTCATCGAGATCCGTACACTAATTTAGGCTACTAACTCTTATAAACATCCATCCATCCAAACTTTCTCATTTATAATAGAATGATAAGTATGACAGTAAGAAGTAGGATTTGAAAAAACTCGCCAACAATTAAATCACAATTTTAATTGCGTAGGTACTTTGTAGAAGTAAAAAAAACACAATTCATTCCATACTCTAACTGACGAATAGGAAATAATTGCAGTATCAACAAAGATGGCCATTTCATTTTTGTATTGCACACATTTAGTTTCGTTCCCTTCATTCCCGCTCGGCCGCGGTAGAAGACGGGTGCCTTTTAGCTCCTAGAGTTCTAAATTTGACTCTCTTTATTGAATTAATTTCGATTTTTTTCAATCAATAAAAATGCACCATCACAGTGACTACAGCAGTGGCAGCGGCACTTCTTTAGATTCGGTAAGTTTTAGTATATAAAAAAGAATTTCAATTCAATAAACAATAATTGTGCTTCGTCGGTACTTTGTAAAACATTGTTTCTGAGAAGTTTACGAAGTTTTAATACTTAACAAGTTAATTTTTAAATACTTATTTAAATGTAATGTTTTGATGAATGCGACTTTATTGAGTTAGTTATTGTTTAATGACATCAACACTTAACAAAGAAGTAGTAACTTAAGAGCTAGTCAAGTTAAAAGCCGTATTTGTTTTGCTTTTTTATGACGAATGTTTGTAAGAGCAGCTTTTTAGTGTACAAAAGCATAACAAAGAAATAAAATATCCTAAAATTAAAAGACTGATAATAATTTGCTTTCTCGTAAGACTATTCTAGCGCAAAGGCCAAGGATTTCTTCATTCCATCAAAACTATAATACCTAAACGAATGCAATGCATGTTGCATAAAAAAGATGGCGGCCGTGCATTAAGTTTTAAATAATGAATAGAATCGGTCGCCATTGTCGCTGGACAGATCGAATAACAGCTTATCTTTGTTGTTATTCTTACAATGCTAGGATAAGAATTTGAATAAATATTTTAATTAGAATTACATTATACCTACAAAACTCTAGGAGAAGGAAGAGGTTTTCATATTGTTTAATGTACGGAGAATTGGTAGATTAACTGTTGCTAATATAAATAAAATATTGAAAAATGCAACACTTTATAGTATTTTTAGTGCGGGTACTTCAAATTTTGACATAGAGCTAATCGTTTGTTCAAAGTTTCCTCATAGGTGTTTTAATTTACAGACAAAAGTATTGTAAGTATTACGTTTAGTTTGTGAATTTTTTTGTTAGAGCTTTAAGCGATTTCTCGGTACTTGTACCGTGTCGTAATTGGAAATTATGCTTAGTTCACATTATGACAGTTGCACTCAAAATCGGCTCTGGCATACTGTAGACACTTTTGGCCTTAATGTGTACTGGACTAATATCCAATCGTTACAGACAGATTTTGGAAAAATACACTTTTTTAATTATTCAATTGACCATTTTAAAAAATAAACCATGTTAACTGACCGGTGAAAAAATACAATAGAGGTCATGTAAATAAGCGCAAAAAAGTTGAAATGCGATAGAAAAAAAGAACAAATTCGCCGCCTTTCTTGTCGGAATTTTTTCTAGTTGGTTGGTCACAAAATCACTTAGATATTTAGATATTTAAACACAATAGATAGATAAATGCATACGTTAATTGAAATCGTTTGCTCGCTTGCGCACTTGATTCTAAGTAACAAATAGATAACTTAACTTCGTAGAACTTGACTAAGCAGTACGTTATCAAATTTATAACGGCTTTAAGTCTTCAATGGACAACTTTGTCTGCTGATTTTATAGACATTAAGTGAAACACTATTTTAGAAAGAGTTACCAAAAGCTCTATCTGTATGGCTCAATATGGCATCCACCCGCGGCCACCAGAGTTTGAACCTTATCACTTGTTGTTTCCAGTACTCGTGGGGAGGCAGTCAGTCGCTACCGACGCCCGAGAGTCACTCATCAGCGCTGAACTACGCGTCTCGAGGCAGATCTGTCAGCTACGTAGATGGTAAGGCACCTAGCAACGCTTTAGTAACCATACACTGCTCTCAAAACGTGTATATCAAAAGCTACCATGTAACTCATAATGGAAACGTACAGAAGAATTGAGAATCTTCTTTGTGATTTTATAAAGTTAGCACTGACCCTTAAATTTGTAAGGTTTAACAGGACTTTGCTAACTGTTCATATACAATTGGCATAATTTAAAATTTAATGCTTTTGTTCAACATTTTCGATGTTTCTAGTGAGCAGGAGGACCCACATAGATAGAGTTATGGAGGAGTTCCGAATGAACGGCGTCGATTCCCCCTACGATCCCGAAGTAGACGGCGTCAACAGGCGCGCTGGTGAGTATCATTATAAGTTACAGATCTCCGTACGATTGTGATCAGTTTATTGACTATTTCTGTCCTTAGCTTCGATGATGCTGCATCCTAGCGCGTATCGCAGCTCGTCGACACGCGCGTCGCACCACGCCGCACAGGTGTACCAGGCGCCCGCGCTGCCCGCACTGGACCACGGCTATGCCTCCGCTGACAGTTAGTCATAATACTACGATATTTAATGTTAAAGTCCAGTCTAGGCCAAGCAAGATTGTATTTCTGCATTTCATTTTACAGTACAAATATTATACAAGCTATAGGTTATATTAAGCTGGGTCGAAATATGTCTGTTCGTTCCAGACATGTGCGCTGGCGCTGCTGCAGGGGAGGCCATAACTGAGGAGCAATACCGCGTGCTGAACTCGCTGCCGCGCGTGGTAGTGCGCGCGCTGCTGCAGCTGCTGCGCTCCTTCGACCGCCCGCCGCACGCCGACCGCAGCGACGAGGTACTACTCACACATTAGACCCACCCGGCCACACGCCTCTGCCAGTGCCACTGGACGGCTAGCGTGCGTGCCTGCCCTTGGAATAAGTGTGATTAAAGTTTGTGTGGTGTAGAGCCGCGGGTGCGCGTTCTGTCGCGCGAACGGCGAGCGCATGTCGTACTACCAGTCGCACGCGCTGCGCCGCGCCGGCCGCGTCACGTGCCCCGTGCTGCGCGAGCACGTGTGTGCGCGCTGCGGCGCCACCGGCGACTTCGCGCACACCAACAACTACTGCCCGCTCGCCTCGCAGCTCGGTAACTGCTGCACGCTGCACGCTGCACGCTGCACGCCGCCTACTGCACACTGCACACTGCACACTGCATGCCATCTGCTCTCTGCATGCCTCACACTGCTCACTGCATGCCGCACGTCACACGTCTCATGCTCGCCTCGCGCTTTCTGTCACAATACCCCATTGCTTTACATAATATTTTACCAAGAGTCTCTTCTTCATCTACATTAAATCTGCTACTACATGCTCGTCTCGTAGCGAAGTCGACGCGTGCTAATGTAAACTCGGTTTTATGCTAATGATGTAGATTTTGCAGTAGAGACATTTCTGTATTTCATAGTATGTTAATTATAATTCACTAATAATTAAGGATGAATTGCAGAGCGCGAGCGATCGGCCGCCATAATGCGCAGCGTGCGCATGTCGTCGGAGCGGCGGCGCGGGCAGCGCGAGCGCGGGCCGGCGCGCGCCCTCTCTCTGACGGACAGGGTGTACAGCGGAGAACTAGCACTCGACCCTGTGTGGGCGGAGCTCGAGAAAAAGTTAACGCAGTAATTTACTAATTATATAACTCCTAATTGGTATGTAAAAGCGTTAGCTTTATTTTTATACTTTACTATTTCTTATTTTTGTTTTTTCTTTAATGTTGTTTACTTTCATGTTGTTTTCGCGTTAGTACGCTAGATGGCGCATTTATACAATTTCGACCGGAGACATTAATGAGATTTTTCAATATAAATTTGACATTCCCTCGTTTATAAAATAAGTTTTTTTGTGGACGATATAATACAATTTACTTACGTCTTTGTTTTAGTTAACTATACACTAAATTTTGTGAAACTATACACACTTTTATTTTTTTGACTCCGAGAACAACGTAATATTGAATTAACACAAAAAAAATAGAATATGAATATTCTATATCTTTTTGTGAATGTGTTAAATAGAATATTAATACACTGTACTGTATAGAGAAACAATTATTTAATCAAATCGATTTGTTCGTTTATGAAAAGGCTTTTCTAATGTTATAACATTGTTTAATCGATTTTGTAAACGATAAATCGTATTTGATTTTTTCTATCGATTTATAATCATTTTAGTTATAAGCATAATGACATTCTTTTTGCGTACGCAGTTAATTACATTTTTTCTATACTTCATAGTTTTATAGCCAAATATAAATTGGCTCGGTTGATTTTACAACCAAAGTGTTTTCATTGACTATTTTATTAAGATGATTATTTACCCAGATTTTGATTTGTTTTTCCGCGAGAGAAATTACGATTATTTTACAAACTTGTTTTGTGGAAACCAATAAAGATTATTGATTTATAACAATTGTTTTATTGAATTACTAACTGTCGACCGTAACTTTGCGCGCGGTATTAAAAAAACTTAAGCCTATTATGTGGTGTTCCAGATAATCGTCTAAATCTATGCCAAATTTTTCCAAAATCAGTTGAGTCGTTCCGAAGATATTGAAAAACATCCACTCATCTAAACCTTCGCATTTATAACATTAGTAAGATTCATGCCAAGACAGTAAACAGTCTTAACTAACAAACTAAAAAACTACACAGAGCTGTAAAAAAGCCCAAACTAAAATTTCTTTTACATTACTTGCTATATAAAATTGATTGATCCAGTTACTCGCCCAGCTTGTACCGGGGATAGACAGTACTAAAGCTTAAGATAGTAAAAGTGAGCATACCAAAGCCGGCACTAACGATGGATTCACAACGCTAAAATTTGTGGGACATTCAAAAGAAACACGATTTCGGCGCCTCAATATTCAAAGACCTATGTGACATACTGGCGGACCCACTTTCAATCAATATTCATTTTAAACTCTACGTTCACAAGTTAAGTATCAAAATCGAATGCACATTCACAAAACGATGCTAAAGCGGTCCGAATTCGAATCATTCTTCAAAGGCGCCGCATTTTCAATTCAAGAATCGAAATTCAATGCCGATCGAAAATCGATCTTATCGTGGTTCGATTAATTGCAATTTCTTTCGATGGGTTGTATCGATTCTTTACGGTGTTAAAGTTCAAATTCGCGTGTGATAGTTCTGCCGAAAATATCTAGGTCTTGAGCCGGTCCGGCCGGTATGTGTGCCACGGAAGTAGACTACCGGGGTGCGGCGGGGGGTAGACAGGTGGGGGGGTCAGATTATGCAGAAGCTTGTAATGAGATAAGTAAGTCGTCTGGGACATTAATTTATTTGGAGATGCATACAATAATTGTCGCTTCCGATCGCTTAACGAGCTTACAAAAATCGAGGTCGAATCGAAGCTTAAATTGATAAAATATTTGAAAGTGAATCTTTTAGTTGGTGAAGAATGTAGCGTGTAAAATATATGTTTATAATTATTGTCATTAATTAAATTCGTGTTTCTTAACTTGTTTATAGCTTTAAAATATATTGCATTTTAATTCTTAGAAATAGGGGTAAAGGAAGGAGGAGGACAAATTTCTCATACGTTGAAATCTTTTCTAAATATCACATCACAAAATGCTTCCCTGTTACGTTACCCCGGGCGCGTAGTGTTGTTAACGACAACGTTAAATTGTTCGAAACATTATAACTTGCATTAACTTTATCCATATTAGCTACTTCTTGTGTCATCTTCGTCTTGGTAATCGGATGAGTCGTTGACGGTTTTGGCGTCAACAAAACGAAACCGTCAACCTTTTTCAACTAGTCGAAAAACTTTATTTTGTCAACTCGTTAATCATACCTACAATAAAAAATACCCGAAGACATGGAGAAAACAAAAGATGATCACTGATTTTATAAAACATTGAGTCCAACTAGTTGAACGAAAACTGTTGATCTGTTGAAATAATTATTTCAACTAGTTGAATGTGAGCTTGATGTGCGTTAACATCCTTATTTACAAGTATCAGTACTACAATACAATTTAATTGAGTATAATTTTTATACTTAATAGACAGACATACAGACAGATTGGCAGATACAATATACAATTTAAAGTAACGGTTCCTCTCGTGCCGAATATAGTGACGTTAATTTTGGGGTCGTTCGTATAATGACGTCCACCTACATGAGACTGTGCAGAAGGAGCGAACGTTTTACCATACAATTCGACTGCCGATTGTTGTACACTAGGCAGCGAAGATTCTCAAACTGTGTTGCTCGTATAATGATGTATATTTCCTGCTATATGTGATCTCTTAATTTTATTTCCTACCATCGTACGTCATCGTTAGTACCACTTTGGGAATCAACGATAGTAGTTAATTGAATTTGTTACGTTTCCCAACATCGAGGACAAACCAGTGGGTGTCGACGGCCCTTGTACTTAATCATGTTAGTTTATAAAAAAACTTGTTGTCATAGATTCAATTAAATTTGTAGACAAAAATAACGCAACTAGTTCCGAACAGTTATTCTTAATTATAAAACTTTTGAGTCTGTTCAAAGTAAAAAAACATGTGTAAAATATCTATTCTAGCTTCCTAGCCTAGGTTCAGCCTAAAAGCTGATAAAAGCCCTAATTTTGTATAATAAACTTTAAAATATATCTTAAAGTTCTGCTCCTTAATAGTGCAGTTGTTCCTAAATAGTGTAGCACCAGTTTTAACTAGTTAAATAACACCTAACCACTGCTTACAAACTGAATTAGTACTAACGTATACCAATCGTTATGCGTTTATTAATACAGCTTCTTAGCTAAGCACAAAATATACCATCAACTCAAAGCGAGCTCGATCTAAGCTCACGCCCACGCCCCCTTTCCCTGCTCCCTCCACAGTCCCCTCTATCGCCGGCACACCGGCCACGTGCCGAGAGAAATGGCCGACCTTGTTTCTTGACCTACTGACGACGTCCCGGCTTAGCACGACGCACACCGCGGCATGACCCCCACTCAACGATACAGCCTGCATTTTCCGAACGCAAAGCCTTTATAACATGGTAACATTTTAATGTAGCAAATGCACTATTAAATATTGAGCCTAGCTGGACGGTATTCTATTTATATGAATTTTTACATCAGTAATTACTTAAATCTCATCGTTAACAGTAACGAGACTAGCAGATCTAAAATACAAAGACTTTTACCGATAATTTACCAGAATCATTTAATTACAAAGTTTTTATGCATCATTTTTCATATTAATTTGGTTTAATGTGAAAAAATGTATGAGTACCATGCTCGTGTTAATTAAAAAGATTTATAACATAGATTTAAGATTTCTTTTCGACCTTCTCGTTATTTCTTAGTAAAGTATAAATAGCGTGTTTCCCACATCTGTCACGGCTTAGAGAAATTATATCGTTGCCTTCTATCTGCTCTGTATTGTTCATAGTCTACATTGATTATCATTCATTTGTTTTTCAATGGAACAATGTATGAGGATTTGAACAATTCTTACCGAATTAAAGTCTTCATCCAAGTTGATAAAAGACATTGATATAAAAGCCAGGGATTGATCGATGAAATCTCTTGAACAAAATTTGGAATGTCCACTTAGTTACATCCATACCAATCTATACTAATATTATAAAGAGGAAAAAGGAAAGATTTGTATTTTTGTATTTATTGAAATAACTCAAAAACTACTGGGCCGATTTTAAAAAATTTTTCACCGTTCTTTAGGCTATATTTTTTAATTACACGCGGGCGAAGTCGCGAGCAACAGCTAGTTAACACAACTCTCAGGATGAGCTTCAAATTGTCTCATATCGAACGTGTTTGTGCAATTTGTTTTGTTTATTGAGGTGAATTTTTTCACTTGTTTGATTTTCAAATAACTTTTAGTTTACAATGTTGCGAAACGTTATCATAATGTACTTCAATTTGAATGGTGTCCGGCTAACCTCTATCTCCGATAAGAGGCCATCGTGATGTGCAACTATCACGGATATTGCTATAGCAACGAGATCATTAAACACCTGTCAAAGCGCTTCAGAGTAATATTGCTGAGGTAAAGTAATTGCTCTGTCATGAATTATTAATGGTTTTGTTCAGGTTAAAATTATTTTGAGTTCAATGTAAGCTGTTTAATCTATTAAATATCTAGTAAACAAGTATTTCATATCTTTTTTAAATTCGGAAAGGTCATCGATATTGTTAGTAAACATGCACAACTTTTTTGCAAGTACTCCGCTTGAAGTTACCATTCTATTGTTTTGGATCGATGATTAACAATTGACGGCTGCAATACAATGTCTAGGCTGGTCTAGACTAGCACGTGTGTTGTATCTGTGTGCGTGTGTACATGCAACTGTTTGTGTACGCGTGGAAAGTTGAAGCGTGTTGATATTCGGCCGATGTTTGATCTGTCAATAAAAAGTACGCGCACACGGGCGTGTCATGCTATATGTGGATATAGACAAGAGCAAACTCCAGCTTAAATGCTACGTGGTTAGCGTTTGTTTGTATTGATATACTAATTAATGTCAAGCGAAAATGTTTTCATATCACGTAATTTAGGAATTTCGTACGTAACATTAGAATTAGTCCTATACAAACTTAAAGGTTATCTTGTTAAAGTTATCGTAAAGGTTATTAATATATTCACTGTTGCCATTTCCAATACTTACATTAAACTGGTAAATTTATATCAGTTCTAAATAAGGCGTCGGTCAAAAAACCTTTTAAAGCTCCTATTAAGTTAGAGACACCAAAATCGCCTCCTACATACAGTAAATTGTTACAAAGGGATCGTTTAGCGGTAAACTAACAGTTGTCGATATGCTCCATGTTGGTTATGCGCGGGACGAAGGTAACGGTTCCTTTGTCATCTTCATCGAATTAGGTTTTAGGAGATCTTTATTGCCAACATTAGTGCTGGTTTTACCGCTAACAGCGTCCTGGACGATATTTCTACGGAACCCATTGTAACTGAGTTAGATGAGACTGATACGCACTGGCGCACTTTATGCCCAGTACCCTGGTCAGTCGCCCAACCATGCCTTGCTCTACCGCAGGTACTGGCCAGTGGGCAGCGTGGACAAGAGTTTGTAACGAGTTCAAAGTTCAAATATGACTTAAAAAAATGGAACTGTTTTGATGTACTCGTACATGTGTCCCGTAGTTTATCTGATTGGATTTGTATGTTTATTGCCATTCTTCGTCACGCAGTGTGTGCAATGGTTGGTTGGCCACTAGCCACTCGGCGTTTACGGTGTTTTTACGACGCAAACTAATGAATGGGCAACTCGCTGACCGCATGTCGGAAAAGTCAATGCATAATAAAGCCATGTCGAATGCGGTTACATTACCTTTTGATGGTGCACCGAATTCCTCTTAAAGTTCTAGTATTACGATATGATTTTGAACTTTGATATTTGGTAATTTTGTGTGTTAAATTGATCTAAATTGATACGTGATTGGTTTAGTATTTCAGTACTTTAGGCTCTTGCAGCTTTGTTGACCATAGAGAATAGTTTCTAAATCGAATATCCAAAAATGTTTTTCAATCGGTAGTTTTTGTGAACGTCATTAATTAGTACATTAAAATAATATCGTACAAAACTATGATGCGACGTTAAGTCTAAGCGAATGCGAAATTCCTCGAAGCAAAGTGTGTCAACTCGCGAAGTAACTTGTTCCGTGCGAAATAGCCGCCGGTAACTGTGTCAGTGACGCGCAGAGAGCGAATGCGGGTACAGTTACTCTGCCGACGCCATGACTTTTACTTTTCTAACCGAGGGGGGGCTCCGGCTCCCCCCTTGTTAGCCCCGCGGGCAGCCGCTAGCGCACTGAAGCGACACCTAACGTTTCAGCTATCGTATTTTATGCAGAGTATTTACAGCTATTTACTTCGTTGTTAGGCGATTTATCAGCGCTTTTGTGACTACTATTTACAAATTAGAGGATCCAGGTTCCAAGTTGAGAAAAAATATTTGTTCTCAACTATGTTTGATTATTTGCTACGTCAGGACCATGTAAAAAATATACTATCTATTAGGCAAGCTTAGGTCCAAAAGTTGGTAAAACCCTTGGGTCGATTGAAGTCCAGTGGGTTTTTGTATATTTTCTGGCTAGGATTTCAGTCTGATACATCTTGTGGACGCTTTATTTATTATTTTTGAACATAACTAAAACACTGCAAGTTTGTGAGAAAACCCGGAGCTTGTAAGTTCTTTTAAAATTCAATCTTAGTACATAAATGTGTAAAGAAAGCACATAATAAAATTCTTATGTGCTTTCTTCAGGCTTTTACTAGACTTGGCATTTATCTCACAAGAAACCGAAAGATTTCGTTGCTCCAATTGTCATGTAGGTGACACGGATGACAGTGGAGTTTTTTTCAACTGTTTCGGTTTTTTTTTGGTAACGGTTTTGGATTTCGAACGTCGCAAAATAGTGGAGTTATTAATATGTTTAATTCAGTTCGCAAAATGCAGTACTTTCACTTTGAGATTTATTTTTATCTTGTCTTCGAGACGGGAAGGAAATAGGTTGTTAAGGATTTACGAATCATTCTACTTAATCTCTTAGAAGTTCATTTCTTGTAGCTACGTCGTACCTACATCGTGTTAATTGTAATTTTAACACACTATTTAGGTTATGCAGTCTTGATATGATAGTGGTAAGCATATGTGAGTACGCAAAAATGCCTAAAGGAGTATTTTCTCTGTTGTCAATTCGTATGCCGGCGTGTTTGCGGATGTAGTGCGGGGGGAGTGCGGGGAGCGGGCGCTCTGACACACTGACACACTTTCCAAACGCCACCGCGCCTCGCTCTAGCGCAGCGCGATAATGTATACGTACATAGTGACGAGCGTTAGCGGAATTGATAAAACGTTTAAAAAAATCCCTAACAAATTCATATCATCATTGATTTACTATTAGTAAATTAAACTTCCCTCTTTTCATATTAAGTTTATTATTGCAAGTAATATTTACATGGATCAGTTACTGGTGTTCATTTAGATATTTGCATGCATTTTGACATTACCATACGTTTATTCAATCTTTTCCTATTACAGAAGTTAAGATAAAACGTTGCCGCGTTGCGAATGTCCATGGGCATCGGATCAAATAACATATGCAATCCGCTTTGCCCCTTAAACAACGATTCAATCTCTGCCGAATAAATCGCTTTGCAGCCCGCTCCCTCTTCCGCTTGCTGCTGTGTGCACGTCGCGCCTCTCTGCCAAGTTCCCGCTCACGGAACTTCCGTAAGGTCGCCGTCGTCGCATCGCATGGTCAAGGTTATGGGTTAGTGCACCCAATTTCGGATGTGTTATTGTTTCGCACCTGTTTTCCACCAACTTGTTATGGTGAAAGTTTTATTATAACAAAGAATTATTTTTTTAAGGACTGTATTTTTTAAATCTGCACTTCAGGGTAATTAATACAAATGTAATTAACTAACAGTGGAATTATAAAGGAACCTTTCTCTCTAATAAGTATTGTGGATAAAATCTTGGGTACCACACTGCATTAAGCTGCTCTTGAGATCTCCGGTGCAGTGAAATTAGGGGACATGTTCGCTTCATTTATTTGGATCAGCGATCTCTTGCTGCTACATGCATAATTAATCTTGACAACCTGAAATTGTCAAGAATGAAGTGTGGTCCAAGTGAAGAGGTGAGTGTGACAGAAAAATAGTATTGTTTACTTTCAGATGTGATTTTAGTTTAAAACCTGCGATTTTATTTTTTGGCCATTAGATTAATACAAATAAAAAAGTAACAGTCTGTTACCTCTTAATTATGACATGACTGTAAATATCGTATTGATTCTGAACACATCAAATAAATCTTGTAAGTACCTATACGTGTACAAATGAATATGTTACCACATGTTTGTTATGTTACTCCAAACACTTGCGTTGTCGAAAATAGCTCCAAAACAGTAGGTTTGATTAAAATATAAAATCTCTGTAAGTTTATCGCTTGCACCACACAAAGGTCGGTGGACAAGTTCAAGTATGAAGGGCGCCCGGGGCGACGACATTTCACGCGGCCGCCCTAAAGGTTGCCAACGTTCATTCAATTTGCCGATAACAAAATAACATGTGAAATTTTTTGTGCTGATTTTATTTAGGTTGATATTTTTGCAATATACGAATACTGTATGTTATCGAGTGAAAAATAATGAGATAAAGAAATATATTATACTATTGCATTGTAATTTTGATGAATTTGTTAAAGAAATGACGACCTAAGTAAAGTCAATTCTCTAAATTGGGAATTTTGTGGCCTATAATTAGGTTTCCGATTAGACGTCTAATGTCCAGGTCGAATTAATTTAACTGCTTACAGTAACATAGTAATAATACTTAGTCGTAATAATGTTTTCCCCAGCACACGCGTGTTTTGCCTGGGCGCGTGGCATTGGCAATGGCGGAGTGAAATCAAGCCGCTCTATGTAAGTGGGTTGGTGAAAGAATCTACGCTCTGCGATGCAGTACCGTGCGCAAAACAATTACTAAACATAAATAAATCTTGATTTATTTATTTTTGCGTGTAGTTATGCAAGCAACTTCTGCAACGTTTACGACATGTACAATTATTAAACACTGTTGAGTACAAAAATGTTACGTTTTTTCTTATTCAAAAGTGGATGCATGACTTTGAAAAAGAGAGTTATGGTTTTGTAAGTAACATGCACTTAACATCTGATGAATTACTAAAACTGTCCTTATTATTTGTTCATTTAATTAAGTATTCACTTAGCGCATTTTACTGATAAAATTTAGTAATATTCCAGAATTATAGATTACGACATTTATGTCTGATTATCTGTAATTACTTAGATAATTGCGAGGATGCAATGTAAGGTCAGTAACGGCTGGACTTTGATTGATTCATGGATTTACATATTACTTAAGTCTGAAGGTTCATGGATTAAGTCGGATGTTATAACTTAGATACGCAACTTTATAATTGTTTTTGTATATTCTTTATGCTATTATGTTCAATTTTTGTTCATAATTATTACGTAGTTAATAGATTGCAAATTATTTTTTTAACAGAGAGGTCCGAATTTTTAAACGTTTGTTCATATGCATTGTTTAGTTTAATGATTGTATAATTGAAAGTACTGCAGACATATATGTCCCAAATTTACTACCATTGTAGCGACCTTGTATTCCAGTTACTTACGTTCAGGTTGTGAATTCTTAAAATATATTCAGCATTTGTTTTTACTATTACAAAGTAAGTCTTAATTAATTTGCTGTCGCTCCCGGTCGCTGCGTGTGTGCGCGTGTCGTCATTGGCGGAGTCCGGCGCGGTGTGCGCGTGTTTTCTCCGCGCCCTCCGCGGTACTTGCAAAAAGGCAATTTGTCGTCGCTGTGTGCATTATGACGATTTTCACATCCGACTTTCTTCGCCGGCAGCCGCGGCGCTGTGTGCGAACCTCGCTCGTACAGACTCTTTCACTTTGTCAGATCGCACCTTTGTTTGCGACGATGTCTAAACTGACCCACATGTCATGTCTATTTTTAGAAATCATATTTAATTACAAGGTACTGATCTCTTGGTTTTAGTTTTGGCTTTTTTAATTACATACGTGTAAATTCTTGAACAATTTATAGTTTTTGTCGATGATCAAAGATCTAGTGATAAATATATGAGTTCTACAACATATTAATACGAAAAGAAACAAAAACTACATTAACAAAAAAAATCTCCATTTATTTTTACATTAATTTACAAAATTTACTTAAAATTGGAAAAACCTCTTGAAAAATATAACATTTTTGACCTTATAAAATAATTCGTTACCGCTACGGAAGATCTGTGTCGATAACACAGACGCGTTTTGAAGATATTTTCTATTCTCATATTTTGTTCACTCCATTTTATTGCGCGTTAATTTGAGAGAATTTTATTCATCTAGAATATCTTTAAAACTAACAGAGAAACAGCGGGACTTTACAATTATAATAATTACAAAATTACAATTAATAATAAATACTTATAATCTAGACTTTTTAAAACTATTAAAAGGTACTTTCATTAACGTCTGCAAATTTCGTAGGAAACGCCGCGAGTGAAACACGCTGTATCTTGTTTCAAATAAACATTTTTACAACACCTGTACATAACAAAAAAAATAAGTCTCCACATGAAATTACACTGGTATTAAGTCATTGATTATTAAAATGAAAATGCAAATTTTTTAAGAGTATTTTTCTGAGCGTTTCACAATCGCGCGTTTAACCCACAGTGTGTATACTCCTTATGTACAGTCCGGGAATCTAGCGGCGATCCACCTTAAATCTACAGTGGTTTGAACGTTTTGTACGCATTAAGATGA
>LD689102.1:1417263-1479142 GCA_003118335.3 Papilio memnon
TGATAATTTGACAAATGTAAACAATAAAATTAGATATTTTCGTGCGGATGAAGCCGCACAGGAACAGCTAGTCAATAATAAAATAATAAACTTAATGTCAATATGAGATAAACATGTACGAAAATTAGTGGAACTTCTCTTATTATTGCTAGAATAAATGTTAATAAATTTGTAAAACAAAGAACTACAATTGATTTGATCTCTATCAATTGTAAATTCCTTTTTATTAAGTTATTGGAAGAATACATTTTGGAGCGTTTTCTCTGTAATGCACATTCGGACTAGACCGGAATGCGTGAGCCCTCGAGCGCGATTTTGGAAAGTGTTGATTTAAGTGATTAGGCTTCGATAGCAAAACTCCCAGCCTTGAGGTAGGTTATCCGCCGCGCACAGAGCACCGCAGCGACAGAGGCGGACATAGCTATTGTGAATCACCACCGTGGAAAACGAAAATCCGGTAACGGTCAAGCGAATTTGCACCTTACGTCTCTAGGTCAAGGTTGCTATTCCGTCGGCGCACGCCGTCGCTTGCGGCCCGCCGGCGCTCGAGCTCGGCTTACGCTACTGACACACTTCCGCGCGGATACCGTTAGCCGTCCCTCTTTCGCTGGCGGCTCCCTCTTTCACTCTCACCGCTGTCGTATGCTCTGTCCCTCTCTCTGGGCGACAAATTTTTCAATGCGGGCGCCGAGTGTGGGCTGGCCTAAAAATTAATTTCGTGATACGATTTTTTTTCTCGTGATTCCGCTTTGGCCGATGCTTCACGCATGTCGGTCAATGGGTCGCCGCGGACGGAGCTTGCCGCGCTAAGCACTGCAGCGGACTGGACGCAGATCATACATGAGTAAAGGACATTCCTTTGAATTTAAATTATCAAGCCACTAATACACATACGTTATTAAGTTGAGAATGGAACTAGTTTCGTGCTTGTATCACATTGGTGATGAAGCATTTGTATTTATGTTAATGTGTAAATAACTTCCGTCTAAAACTTACATTTCATTCAGCTAAGTATGTTTCCCACAACAATACTTCGCGAACGTGTTTGTCACCTTTTTCACTTTCCACTGTGTACGAAATTAACACTTGTGTTTTCTACGATTACGATTTATCACTTAGATTTTATTTCACACACTTTGCAATTCCAAATAAAAAAATCCTAACAAGTTTAAAGCAGACCAGTTGTTAGAGTGAGTTCTTCTGACAGAGTGTGCTTTTACCTAAACCGACCCCAAAAACGGTTCTTTGTCAATCGCGTAATTTTCAAAAAGTGTTTTGCATAAAGCGATAGGATAGCAATAAACCTCCGGGTTGTCGGCGAGCCTTGATCCTAATTGCCTAATATAAAGCGTCCGTTTGTCAAGGCAGTGAGTCGGTACCGTTACTCCGGCAACGGGTTTTTTTGGGAGTGTAGTTAGCCTGCGCCCGCGCATCGTGGAATCGAGTCGTGCCTTCTGTTCGTTAACGATTAGATCCTTATTGTTCGACGTTGACGTTGTATGCTTCGGAATGTTACTCCTACTAACCTTTAACAGATAGTTTTCTATGAATATGAAGCCCTTACATATTTTTTGTATAACGATTTAATTATGAAGCAACATAGTTTTTAGACTAAATACCAATTGATGGATGGATGTTTGTTAAAGCTTGAAGCCTAAACTGGTGAACCGATCTCGATGATATTTGACACAGATATAGAATGTAGTCTGGAAGAACACATAGCCTACTTACTAAGTTTTTTTTAAATCCCGCGCAGTCGGAGGACGATAGCTAGTTATTTCATGATTTGCATTAGTAGAATTTAACATTAAATGTTTGATATTAGATGACTGTGAGATATATATCCAGTAGTACGGACACTGAACCAGCAGCCCTAATAATGGACGCCTTTTACCGTTACAGCGATCATTCTTTGTTACCACTTCGCCAACGATGGAACGAGGCTGGCCTGACAGGTCAAGTGCTGTTGTATTCGCTAAATCAGCGCGCAATGGATTGCAATCAAGTTATATTGAAGAACAAGATTGATTTCGAGCAGTAATTCTTTTTTTAAATCAAAATAGTTATCGCGTTTGTTCATGTCATTTGAACCTATTTGAATCTCAAATACATATTACGTTTCAGTACCATGGATATACGAGTAGTCTTGAATTCCATATTATGATGGAAATATTCAATAGTTGACATTATCCATTAGTAAGTAAACTCACAGTCCTTAATGAAGATATTCTGTGCGGTGTGAACTAGAAACATAAACATTGTCCGCGCGGCCGCTCGGTGAATTGTATGACGCGTATTCCCGGTGTTAAAACTTTTACAATATTCTATTGAAAGCTAACGTAAAATGAAAACAGACTACTGATTTAAAATATGAACAGTGATTAAAATAAAATGCAGTTTTAAATGTTGCTCTAATACCGAAATTAAATCGTACTTGCTACCGCATAATTAGCAGTTTAGTTTCTTACTTTTTTCTAAACCCGTACACAGGTCTATCACACGCTCAATGCACCGACGGTTTTATAATTCTTAATGATATACTACTGTTACTTTAGTAATTAATTTCATTAATACAGCGCCGGTTACCGAAGTAATTAGTGTTTGAAAAGTAACGGAGTTCTATATTAAAAAAAAATCTAACCTAACAAAAAACTTAAAAAGCGCGCATTCTTAAAAATAAAAGACAGTATACACATCCTTCGCCCAAAAAAAGGTAATAAAGTCCGTTCCCCGGTCATCGGCCGTAGTTTTTTTCCTCCGGGATAGCCCGGGAGTGTACAGTTAGTGGTCCGGGGTCGTCGGCCGGGGCAGAGCCGACACTGCGCGACCTTGGCCGGCCCTACTAGAATACCAATGGCGACGCGTGTGGCGAGTGGCGACGTGCTTTTGTTTTGTATCTCCTCTCTTCCTTTCCGAACGTATCCGGAATCAAAGATTACATGATCCCTAACTTAACTTATGCGTTTTATCAATGGATTATCGTTATTGAATGGGTTAAATGATAATATATTGGGAACTAATGTTATCGTCTAATTAAGTTAAGATGATAAATGTAACCAATAATACTTGATTTTAATTTCAATATACTAAAATTTGTGTAAATATTTTATCAGATAAAATTGCCGTAATAATAAGTACTGTTAATGTAAATACACAATTTACGTCTTGGTTTACTTTAAAACCTAGAATTGATAAAATTATGAAACCTTTAATTAAATGCGATAAAATCAATAAAAAGCCTTCTGATCCAGATATCATATTTAACTTTAAAAAGTATTAATATAAATAGTTTGTTAATTAAATAACATAAATAGTGGCATTTTTTCACTATCACCTGGTACGTGACATTGAATAAGGGAGCCTCGCAGCGACACAAATTCCAGCTGAAACCGCACGCGCCACGCTTGCGAACTATTTATTTCTAAGATATTTACGACCGATATAACTTAATTGAATATTTTTACATCTGTATTAAGCCATTATTTACGCACTGAATAAATTTTAACATAGACATGTGGTATTGGATGTCATCATTTCACAAGAAGTTTACTCGCTTTAAGTATTAAATACTGCTCTTCGGGGTTAATTAGTCTTTAAGATAGACCCTTAGGGTAGATTTCTGATATTAAAACTACACAAAGGGGCCACGTTATAACTCTGAGTTCGGTGGTAAGTATTTTAATTATAATGTTAAAGTTTTACCATTTTAAATGAACTCAAGCACGTGGTAGATTGTCTTCTTGCTTTATGTGTGAGACACGAGCCTCTCCTGGCAGACGCCTCGTGACACAGTGCCTACCTGTTTACAGGATGTTCTAAAAATGATAGCACTCTATACGATTGGATATCTTTATTAATGTTTCCTGTACCTGTTTTTTATATTACTAAATTTAGTATAGTAAGTAAAAGTGTAAAATATTTATGGAACCAAGGAAGTCAAAACTATAATAAATCTCTGTCAAGGTAATATTCGTAATAAAAACACTGTTACATTAAATTCCGTTATTTAGTAAGTGGTTCATATTAAAAGAAACACATCTTTGATTGATCGACCAATAAACTCTATACAAGGCCATTCAGAAACTGGTTTTACTAAAACAAACAATTTTACGCGACAGACAAAAATATACGGGTGATAAAAATTGGTACCGTTAGTATTAACGACAATATTTTCATATACATTTGAATAAAATCTGCATAGTAAGTGTTAATAAAATACGACCAAAATAGTTGTCCAACTAACGGCGAGTTAAAATATCCAGGGTGTTTAGTATTAAATATTTTTAATCTTCAGTATTAAGTATTAAGATCCTCCTGTATATGTTTGGGTCAAACACCCCGAGTTCATTATTATTAGTTTTCGTTCCATTTCGTGTTAAAAAGGCGCGCGTTTCGCAGGTGTTGCGAAGCGCTAGACGGAGCGATGGAACAAATTAATAAAAAAAAAACCTATCGAAGAAAGTCAGCCACAAACAAAGAAGCTAGACAACTCTAGGGGCAAAAATTACTTAGGGGGAGTGAAACAGGCCAGTTTCAATACTCTGTACTTTATTAACTGAACCATATTAAATAGCAAAATATTTTACAATTAATGAAGATATTAAATTGTCTACATTTGTAAATTACTAAGGAATTATGCATACATCGACATAATCTAAGTAACCTTACTACGGTTTGACAAATTTCCATGTTAGTAAAGCGTTAAAAGCAAAGTAAAAAGATCAGCAAGCAAAGTTAGAAATGTAACAAAACTTTTACTTGACAAATAGAAAACTCAACTTTGCTAGAGGACAGTGAACCTTATTTCTAACAGCATAAGGTCCAAAATATATTTGGTTGTGTAGCACCTGAGCAAGTTGGCGCGCAATTGACAGCTTTTTATTATTACACGTGGGCGCTAATACGGTTTTCTGTCGTTCGCTTTTTGCGCAGTTTTTCAATCGTAAAAACTCACACAGATTAGGTAGAAATTTTAACAATAAAAAAGTCTATAACTGTGTTGAAGAACAACTTAGTTAAGTTAAATGATAATTACGACACTTCAATTAATTTTGTTAAAGTGTGAAAGAAAAATAAACACATTGCTTTTGTTTTAAACTTGCATACCATCGCTCGATGGACGTCGAAAATATTTCCCTGGAAAGATCAATTAAGAGCTTAAAATAGCACAAGTGATAAAACTGCTTCATATTGGCATTTAAAGTGATAAAGATAACCAAATTAAGTTGTTAACTTCAGCTGCCACCAGAACACGAAGCATGCTATTGTATGTTTGTTCATTTTGGGCACAATCAACCCTTGCAATGTAAATTACGAGTAAAGTAAATTTAAGTTGCAGATAATAATTCGACACATCTATGTAAGTATTCATAAGAAATTGTATTTAATTACCACGCATTTTGTTTACCTATAATATAGTCGTAATACATTATTTTTAATCACAATTTGCTCGATTTAACTAAGAATAAAATTGAAATGTAAATCGCTCAGATTTCCTTATTACAAAACCTGAGCTCGATAGAAAAGACATAAACGCGTGTAACACTGACCGACTAACGCTGACTTACAATTAGACCGGTGTTTGAGTTTCCTATACAATTGAATTAAGGCTTAAGTAACATTTAAATATAGAGCCTAATCCTCCTAAGAACTTCCGGAAATTAAACTCATCCGTCATGTACTGTCACATTCAATTAGCTACATCGTAATTGGTTCCAAAATGTGGGAGCTCGAACTTAAGGTTGCCACTACATGTAACTCCTTTAAATCCTACATAGCTACAATTTTAAATTAAAAACTGGAGAGTTTGACTAATGCCTTATCACCCCTAACTTAAAGTAGGATCCGAGCCCCTGATATTAAACAACATATGTGTATCACATGGGACTACAGTAACGTTCGAGTTTAGTTCTCTCCGGCGGCAACTGGCCGCTTTTAAGCTATCTGAGTCTCTATCAGACAGTGGTGAGACAGGGCATTAATATCTTTTGGGATCCATCTTTTAAGTTAGAATCGATAGTACATACATATCGTTAGAAATGTTCCGAATTTACTTTCAAAACGCGATAAATGTCTTTTATATTATATTTAACATAAATAAAAAAGGTTTAATTATGAAAATTAATCGATCATTTGATGATATCAGTGATTTATCAAACAAGATATTGAACCGCAATATTTAACAGATTTTTGACAAGTCAATTCAGGTCAATACAAATATATTTGTATATTTATTGCCTCAGTGCGGGGGGGGGGAGGACTTTCAATGAGAAATTATTAATTTCATTGAATTGGCTCAAATTCGATAAGAAAGTAACATAAAACGTGAAAGCACTGAATTTCATAGTCATTCCGTTTAATAACTTCATACGGGTATGTAAATAAAAAATAACGGCAAATCTATTTTGCCGCTTTCTGTTGAAATATGTCGTGTTAATAATACATGCGGAACATTTCCATAAATTTACTTCAATTCAATATATTTTTATGAGACAATTTATTATGTTATTTATAAATTTTATCATACTAAGTTTAGATGGGTGTTTGTTATATGAATTCACCAATACCTCTGACCGGACCTTGATGAAATTTGACACAGATGTAGAACATAGTGTAAAAGAACACATAAAGAAGTATGCTATATTTAGTTCCCCGCGGACGAATTTGCGGGCAAAAGCTAGTTCTTCATAAAGTAGTATATTACCGTATTTTTCAGGTTGAACAACTTTTAAAAACATAGAACATTGAAGTGTACACTGAAAATAATTAAGCTGTGATAAAAAGAATAGTGTAACGGTTGTATAGCGAAATCGGCTCTAGCTACTAGGAATCAGGTGGATCATTATAGTGGACACCGTTATGCAGATGTGTTCGGTGGGCGCCGCAATGTCCAGTTCATGGACCCTACGTTAACGATTCGCGAATGCCACGTCACGCACAATTAACAACATTCTTTTGTTGACTATTTTACTGTTATAAGAGGTTAATTACAATACAATTTGTGTTTGTTACTGTAATAAAGAATGTTTAAGGATCTCGAATAGTGTCATAATTTATAGTCAAATTTAATTGAAGTGAGATAACAAATCTATTTTGTCTTTATAAGGCTGTGTTCACAGATATTTTAATTACATGTTTGTATCTTCAATAAAGCCATTGACAATAAATTACGTTATCAGCAATTAAAATGTGTGACCGTGTTGTAATATTCTTTATAAGAAAAATGTTGATGTGTTAGTTTATGGAAAATCTTGATTTTTCGAATTATTCTAAAAAAAGTAGGCTTATATGCATTATCTGTGAAATTATTTGAGTCGTTCCTATCTTAGTCGAATACGATTTACTTTAATATTATTTATATGTTTCAAACAAGTTAAATATAATCCTGAGACAGATAAAAACATCTTACTCTTACTAATATTATAAATGCGAAAGTTTACATGGAGGGATGGATGGATGGATGGATGGATGTTTGTTAGAGTTTGTAGTCTAAACGGCTGAAGGGATCTCGATGAAATTTGGTGTGGATGTAGAGGATAGTCTGGAAGAACACATAGGCTACTTACTTTTGTTTTTTTTAATAACGCGCGGACGGAGTCGCGGGCGAAAGCTAGTATGCTATAAATGACAACCGCAAAAACAGAGCAATAAAATACATCCAACTGTAAACTTGTTATACAAACATCCAATACGCAAATCTCCCGCTGAGACGAACAGACAAATTGTATATGTAAGAAACAACAGGTATTATGACCGTTTGGGCATTTAGCGTTATCTGCAACTTGTATCATTAACGAGTCATTCATTAGAACACCAACAAGCCGACTGACAGTTTTTACGAATCTCTAATTTGAACGTGTAACGGATCCTACATGAAAGCAATTGAGATCGCAAAGAGAATAAATATTATTATGTAGGCAGCATGTTTGGATAAAAAGTTTATTTGCATTTTTAAGATTAAGTAGATATAGATGTTGGTACAGATATAGATTAATTATATCTGCACTATAAAGTGAAATTTTAGTTACCTAACTAGATTTCTAATAAGCTTTTGCCCTCGACTAAGTCCTCGCTACATTAAAAAAAACTAAGTAAGAAGCCAATGTGTTCTTCCAGGCTATTTTCTACATCTATGCCGAATTACAAACAAATCGTAGTAATAACATCCATCCATCCATACATTCACATTAATAAAAAGTATTAATGCAATAGATTTTTAATTTTCAGAGTCTGTAATACTTGTTATTCTCTAATTTAAGATAACAACAACAAACAAAGAGTGCGTACGTGATACAACATGGGATTCTAAAAAGTACTTCCCGCAACGTAATTGTCCTGAGAATACAATAAGTGTAAGTGCAAGTAATTTAATTTACCACAAGTATCAACTAGTTATGTCAAAATGTCCGCGGGATTTCGGCCACAGATTAGACTACTTCATTCCGACTCGCGACGACTTCAAGGAATTTTCTAAACAACATGACGTTCGTGATATTATTCACGTATACACAATGCTTCTAAATCCACATGTACGTTGACATCAATTTTATTTCCCGTGTTTTTTATGATTTCATTCAAAGAGTTCATTGAATAAAACTGTGTGTGTTTTACCAACTCTTAGCCGAAACCAACACCAAAGGAAGTTAAGTTAAAAATGAAATCAATTAAAAGAAATTAAGTCCAATATGGAGTAAATTAAATTGCAGACTTTCAAAAGATGAAAAATCAAGTCATGAACAGCCCTGATTTCGCACAATAGCAACATACAGGATGTCCCGTAATTAATAGATAACCTATAACCTCCCGGCTAGTTCAGTAATTCAAAATGTTATAAGTAAACAACAGCCGTAAATGAAACTCCATCTGAACTGGTCTACGAATATGGACGTATCACTTCTTCACAACCTTACAATTAAGGAGTGTTTTTAAAATTATTCCATAATACTTCTAAGAAAAGTATTATAACCAGTGGAAAAAAGTGAGTGTCGGTGGCATTCGGTTGGTCTACTTTAGGACGCCCCCCATCGCCGCGCGGACACTAAATGTAGGTTTATGAGAGGCACTTGCGGGTTCCGTGGTCGACGTCACGTGCACAACACGATGGACTTTTGTTTTAAACATGATGGTGATGAAATTTGATGCAAACGTTAAAGTGATAGTGTTTTGTTTTCATAAAATTGATCGCGTTTTGTTTCAGTTTGTAAACCTCGGTCCTCGGGTACATTTTCGTAGAATTATCTATGTCTACGACGGGCCTACGAAACCTTTATTGATTGTAGAACAATGTTTACAATCCGTTAAAACAAGTTTAAACTTTGGAGTTACACGCATATTAACATTAAATTAATCAGTTGGAATACTGTTTAATTTATTCAAGTGATTTAGATGGTGAAGTCGGGCTCACATCGGACATTAGTAAGCGGGTCATTCGTTCGATTATTTTATTTGTCCATTATTGTGAGTTTATTTGTGTACAGTCATGTTCACTCAAAGTAACGGTACACAATAGATTCGTATTTCATTATGCGATATGAACAAATGTAAGGTTTTGATCATGTTCCATTATTTTATTACCGTTACTACTTTATCAATGAAATTGATTAAAACAGAAAATAATCAATGACATTCTCTGTTTAATTATATGATGATTATACTTAAGTGTTATTCATTTGGTTTTTGTGATGAATATTTGCGTTATATAAAAAAAAAACTAAATGAATACGGCTTCAACTAGCGAAGTACTTACTTCTAAGTCGAATAGCCAACGCTTTTACCTGAAACCAAATACAGGAAATTAATAAAGATGAACATTTTTAAGTTCGTAAATTGTAACAGGCAAGTAGCACCATAATTTAAATATAACGATATAGTTTGTTTTTTTACAAGATAAAAGGTATCTCAAGCTATATTCATTTGTAGATATATATTTTTCCTTTAGTGGCGAACAACTGGTTACAAGCGTACATGAAAACTCCTAATATATGTCTATATAGGTTTTTAACTAGTAAATGCGATGTAATAGCATTTTTCCTGAAGTTTGAGACACGTTAATACACATGTAGTTAAAATTTCAACCATACATGAAATATTAAACAAGCAAGATAATTGTAGACGCCATCTTCGGTTAGGCGGGTCCTGCCGAAATAGCTGGCCGGAACAGGTTTGACTCCCGGGGTAACGGGACCCGACCGCTGACCCCAATCGGCTTTTTGGACCCCAAGTGGACGGCCGGGCATCGCCGTGGACAATTATAATATCTTATACCCATGCCTTTACGCACGTAGGACCAATGTTCTGTTATACGCAGTACCAGACCAAAACGCGAATACAAACAGAAACAGTTCCATTTTAAATCTAAATGTCCTATCTGTTCCTTACAAGAAAAGGGAAGGGTATGGGAATTGAATTTAGGCTTCCGGCACGCATACTCGAGTAACAATTATTTAATAAAAAGGTAAGGAAAGAGTCAAGTTATAGTTATAAATGATAATTATTTGAGGATAGCTTAAGGCGTGACTATCGGGCGGGCGGCGGGCGGGTAAGTGGCGATCAAATCCCTGCTTTTTTATATTAATGACGCAAAATTTACTGGAATTTTTAGTTATTCGTAATAATCGTGCTCATATAATTACACGCTAATATGCGCGGTATGAAACTACGCCAGCGGGACTCAACAGTTAGTATTAGGTGCAATTTTATTTATGTCTACTTAGAGACAACTGTCGCTAGAGAAACTTAACTAACGTTCACAAATAAATATCTTATTCCATTCTTTTAAATGTTCTTTGATATATTTGTAATTAAATAAAAACTTGCAGAACTTAAATGAATGCGTAGATGAGCCTGCGGTATGAAATAAAATAATGTTTCTTAAATTATGAGCATTGAAAATTACAACATTTACAAAGAAATTATTATAGGTTAGGTATATTTCTATCTAATAACCGATAGTAATAAAATAAATTTATTTTCATAATAAATTCTTCTTTCTTTAAAAAAAATTAACATCCGAAGTAATCCATTAAGGAACCGTTAATGGACTTGAAGTTAACTTCTCCAACACTCCTTGATTAAACATTTTAATTACCGTATTCATATGTTCGCATTTATAATAAATTTATTTAACGGCGCGGTATCGAACGGTGCTAAATTACGTATCGTCAAATCAATAGAGATTAATGATAATTGATAGAAATTAATCAACGATCAAAGAGTAAGCCGATGACGAAATTATGTTTGTTAATATCATAATTAATTGAGGAACTAGAAAGACACATTAAGAAAGAAAGTTAAAATTTGGAAAATTGAAATTGGTTATTTTTTTGTTTTCGATTAGAATTGTAAACCAAAACCGCTTTCAAAAAATCATTTGTGTAAATGTTAGTGCGGAATTATACTGTAATGTAGAATAGAAACTTTTTTTAACAATATTATAAGCTAAATCCTAGTTTTGGAAATTTTGTCACAAGAAATAATTTTCATTTTAAATAACAATTGGCACACATTAAACTTAGTTAATAAGTTGGTATTTAGAGACTTCCTACAACTTTTTTTTCTCAAAAGGTTTTACTATAAAGTTTTTTTAAATGCACAGATTTACTCTAGAGCAAATCGGTGAGATGACATTACATTATTTATTGCTATATAAAATTAAAAATAAAACAAACATTAAGGATTATAAGTTTCTAGAAAGAAGCCAATATGTTCAAAGTTTAAGTTATTAGGGTTTCCCTGCAGTGTCGTAGGAGGTCGGAATTTGATCGCGACCTCATTTCGTCGGCAGCATCCTGCTCGACGCGGATGCGACGCCGCTCGTGACGTAACGAAGAAAGTAAAGCAGTAGCCGACTCAAATTTAAGTTAAACGATGACCTAACCTTTAAGAAGAAAGATAAAAGACATTTTATTAAATTGCCAATCTTTTCCTGCCGTTGTTGTCAAACTAATGACATGAAGTTATTCTGTGTAGAATTTCAACTGTTTCACCATAATATAATTAACTATATCCCTCTTTAATAATGGCAACAAAAAAAACTTAATATTACGGATAAAGTAGCTTTGATAAACAAATAATAAAATAATGCCTGTCCAGTGGCGTGACTGTTCTTTATTATTACTGGTTGTTGCTACATTTTTGTATCGCAACAAACCTTAGAACTCATTTCATTTGTCAATCGATCGAGCTTTTGCAATGTTTCTTATTGCCTGTAATGTTATTTTAAATGTCTTTATATTACGTGTATTGCGTAACGCTTCACCCTTTTTACTCTTAACTAGCGGTCGTTGCAGAATTATCGAGTAAACATGAAATAACTAAATTAACGTATCCCACGGGGACCGTAACTATTTCGGGGATAAAAAGTGGCTATGTATTCTTCCAGACTATCCCTACATCTGTGCCAAATGTCATCGAAATCGGTTCAGCAGTTTAGGCTACAAACTCTAACAAACATCCATTATCATACTTACTAATATTATAAATGCGAAAGTTTAGATGGATGGATGGATGTTTATTAGAGTTTGTAGCCTAAACTGCTGGATGGATCTCGATGAAATTCGGCATATATGTAGAGAACAGTCTGGAAGAACACATAGGCTACTTACTATTGTTTTTTTTATTCCACGCGGACGGAGTCGCGGGCGAAAGCTAGTATTATAATATAGATAAGAACTATAGATTTTAACGGAATGAAGTGAATATTGTTATTATATCTAAATTCTCTACAGTAAAAAAGATAAAGGTATTACTTTAGTTACTTTTATTAGTAAAATTACATGGAAATATGAAACATACTTGAACGTCCAATTTAAGATTCACACGTAGTGAGTAGGTAACCGTTTAAGTGTTTGATGTGTTTTCATAGTGCAGTATAATATGGTAAAGTAGTGTGAGTATAGGTGAATGCGGATAGAGATTGCCGAAAAACGTGAGAAACTCATTTATTTTTGATACACCAATGAAATTTTATAAAACATTTTTTGAAAGGCAATTAATTTCACACGTCATAAATCTTCTCGTCCAAAGAGTAATAGAGTCCATTTCACGGTTTGATATTACTTAGAAATAAAAATGGTAGTGAATTTCGGGGTTTGTGGCGCAGCGTGCAGGGTTACTATATATCTATGTTAAGTGGTGTTTGAGCTGGTCGAAACGTCGCCGTCGCCTTGGAGTTTGTTCTTGACTTTGAAAGAAGGTTTCGCGGTCATGGGGGCGCGGGAAGGGGGGCGGGGAGGGGGCGTCTCAAAAAGTGAAAAGTATCTAACTGTTTCCGACTGATTCATGCCGACCAGTTGCAACGAGTGCCGGATCTGTTTGCTCTCGACTCTGACCGCTTCGGACAGTTTTGTTTATTTTTGTGATCGGATAAATCTTCGACAAGCAATTCGCACGTGAAGTTATTCCTGGAATTTTAACTGACTCGTAAATATTGTTTTTAATTCTCGTGTAATTCTTTACTACTGTAGGAGAACTAAATAAAAATTCAAGTAACCTAGCACAACTTTCTCCGGAATAAAATGTATAAATTAAACAAATGAACGGCGCAAATTTTTGAACCAGACACCGATTGAATCGATTATCTTCTATCGACCATTTCTATGAAGGTTTGGTAAACTGTAAAAAAGAAAAAGCGCGTATCCTATTCGAAATATAATTTAATAGACATACCAGTCACATTGCTCTCACAATTTCAATGTCAACATTTATCATAAACAGACTCGAGTTATCTTACATCATTAAAATCATTTTTTTCTTCTCATTGACAAATTGACAACTAACAATTTCTTAATTTCACACTACATTAGTAAAACACATTTCCTATTACATTGAACCAGTTTTCGTGATCAATCGTGACATTTCTGCGGCACACTTTAGCCGCGAATGTATGTTACAAAATACTCAATGAAGTTTTAACATTTTAATAAGAATTGCGACAATTTTCTCAAAATCAATGTTTAATAGAGCGTAGAGCAGCGCGGGCTGCGGGGCAGGGCGGTGCGGGGTGGCGCCGTGTGGTCAGAACAATTACGACGAAAGCGCGGCGTTGATTCGGCTTGCGCTTGGTTTCTTTTTAAACCACTTGCTAAACTGTCCTGCTATAACGATTGGGTAGATTTAGCCAGAGCATTTATATATTTCTGTTTTTAATCAATTTTTTACTTTTCATGAGTCAACTATTTTGCAATTTTATAGAAATATGGAGTTTGACATGGTTATATAATTTTTAGAATAATAGAGAGTAATTAGTAAAAGATAAGTTTCTTGTTTAATTAATTTCCAACTGCCTATAACCTTTGTTAATTTATCCAGAGGAAAAAGAAACAAATCAAGATTTAATTTTTAAAAGGGTTGTAACACTTTCTCAAGTTTCTGTGAAAAAGGTGCTAAGTTAATCACTCAGAGGGTTTAGCAAAAGTTACGGAATCATTTTCTTGTTCAGCATCAATTGTCTAAACATCATTATTTACCCTTCTAAATTAATTGTAATTAAATAGTCAATCAACTGTTACAGTAATCCTCAGCATACATTATCAGTCGCCTCACGTCCGACTGTGTCCGTAGGCGCGGCGTAGCGGGCGTCAAACGGCCTTGTGACGTCACGTGGCCCGTACGCTAACTGTACACCACGTGTCCAGCCATGCGTACACACAAAGAACATCCCCGCAAAAAACAATCCAACTTACACCATAAAACATACGTAATAGAGCTGCATTTAAATTAACTGATACCTAGTGCAGTGTTGTAAATTATCACCCACGTATACAATCAAATTTGTACTATAAAACGTATGTTATAAAGTTGTATTTTCCTTATCAAAATCGTAGCGTATCGTAGTAATGAACCTTGATTGGAAAGTGCAACTTACTGCACTATTGATAAGATTAAATATTCTTTTTATAGTCACGAAGTAGTGATACACGATTCTAAAAAAGCTTATCTTAACGCTTCGTGCGTTCGAAATGCTACTGTAAGTGTTAACAGTGAAGGTTACTCTTAGAATAAATCAATATGCGTTCGATTCATATTGAAGACAGTTATAACGCATAGAAGGATGGTTTTTTAATTACGTAAGATGTTTTATTTAAGTAAATTGTAGTGCCGTATGTTTGATAGTGCAATTTGTAGCTACTTAGAAATTAGTAATAAATTGCCCGTTTAATGTCATCTACATATAATAGAGCTGAAGAGATTTATAAAAAAAAATGTTTAAGTGTATTAAAATCCCGCTAACATTATAAATGCGACAGTTTAGATGGATCGATGGATGGATATTTGTCTGAGTTTGTAGTCTAAACTACTAAATGGATCTCAATGAAATTTGGCATTGATGTAGAGGATAGCCTGGAAGAACCCATAGGCTACTTAGTTTTGTTTTTTTTTTTAATTCCACGTGGACGGAGTCACGTGTGTAAGCTTTATAATAATTGTATTACTAACACATTAATTTATAACAATAATTTTGTAAAAATTGATACTTTTTATCATAAGTATTACAATAACGTTCCAGTACGAAAGGGTTATGTAAGTTCGTTCATGCCGTATAAGGCGGCCTGCGCTCCGCGCTCCGCGCTCGGACAAGGACCTCGCAGTTAACATGTTTCCACAACGATGACTTTTTATCTGACATTTTACAAGAAACATATCATCTTAATAATATTTACTATATTTGTTATAATAGTATTTTAAAATTCTTTATTCTTGAGCATTTTAATGAAGGTAACAAAACGGTCACTTATGTTATTTGGTCAAAATTATTTAGTTGTATTACAAAGTTAAACTTTTACAATATATTAGGTAAAGTCCGATTTTATTGCAATAGTTACCTCACTAATCAAATGTTATGTCCAATGTGTACGCAACCTTATCTAAGATTCCCGGCTCGCTCTCAATGAAATGTGGGTCAAGTTTATTGACAAACCAGGACGTTGCCCTCATCCTGTCCCGTTCTACCCTATAGCGCTGTCCCTTTCCTCCCACCCGTTAAGCCTTAAGAGGAAAGATTAACACCGATGATTTTATACATAGTTAATCCGGCTTAGAGTAGAGATAGAATATTTTTGAAAGTCACTCTTTTTATTACTTTAATCACTTATTACTTATTACTTTTTTAAATTAAAAAGAAACATCCTCTAAACTGATTCTTTAAATTTACATAAATAGATCAGCGATCATTATTTGTAAATGTCGGTGAAAAAGTCTATCGCCATTCACTGTGGATCAAAAAGAAATGTCAGAAAATATCGTAAGTTAACAAAAAAAAAACTAAAATTAACGTCGATTAACGATATTTAACTCTAAATAATTAATACTGCTATTTAATTCTAAGACTTCAACATTTAAATTAAAAATACTAAAAATACTAAAAATAGTAATCACCTAACTATTACATCTATGAGAAAAATATAGGTCATAAATTAAGTGGGTTATCCGATCCCATAAAACATGATAAGGGCGCTAGTCGCCGACAAAAAATAAAAATACAGCAGCCTGTTTGGACTCACATCATTTTTTTTCCCTAACAATGTTAAAGGCAAACAACCCTTTATTTACATCGCCCTTAAATCCGGAGAGAACCGGATATTGTACCTATAAACGGATATGATAACACGTGGAGTTATTCGACACTTTGCTTCCCTTAGTAGGTTAATGGATTTCATTGGATTCGGATAAAGTTAATATTATTTTAGAAAAAACATCTTAACTTTTTATGGCATGAGAGATTTACTGTGTGTCGATTTATAAAGCGTGTGTTGACTTGGATTGTAATAGAAGAGATGCAGCATTTGTTCTTAAGAATAGGAGCAAAACAGTACGTCAGTCGTCACCTAAGTACTAAACTGTAACTAAAATCTAGATTATAAAGAGTGAAAAACGTCCTAAGAAACTTTAAATACTCCGATACTTGTTCTAAAAATATAATTTCACCTTAACTATTTTTTTAATTATGTCTTTAAGTTATTTTGCTTGTTTTTAATATTAAGAATTGAGGACTTTCTCAAATTTCGTCAACAACACATGTGTATGCAGACAATACCACACATGGTCCTCAAAAGTCCTGCCTTCGGGAGACTTTCCCATCGCGTGAGGCTTTCTCCGTAGTATAAAAGGCTGCGACAGATGTCCCGGCAACCCTTCAATCAGTCAATATTTGAATTCGAATTCGGGACATCAGGTAGACATGGAACAAAAAAGGAACATGTGTTCCTGTGGGAACCACGCGTACCTTCCGAGATATGTAATTATTACTTACATAGCCGAATTTTATTTAATACACTTAAAAAAATGACTTAATTTGTAAGAAATATTGTATGCTAGTCTATATAAGTACGACAGATGAAATGTCCGTTAAATAGTTACGAACAAGAAATAATTCGTTTTTAAATAAATACTAAGCTATTATTACTTGGAATTTGCAAGATAAATCTTAAGTCGTCGCGTCTTGTATTAGACTTCAACGGGTGTACATTACAATTGCAATGGGACTGCAAATAATTTCCCAATTTTGTTTTTAATGATACTTAAAAAACAAAAAAATATTTTTGAATTAATTATGGAAAGTAATTCCAGTATATGTAATCGTACACTTTACTATATAAAACTGACACGTTTTAATCATATAATTTGTCTGAATATATCTATATTAGTAAGCTAGTAAATCAGTGAGTACTTGTTGTGCAGATTCCGCGAACACCGTGCACAAGAGTCAGGCTCCGTCGCGGCGGCTTTCTCTCGATGACGTGACGCGCCCGTCACATCTACGAGTACATCGACAACGTCAGTTCTAGTTCAATATCAAGTTTATATGCTATCGTTAAGTACCTATGTATGAGACTGTTTCAGTAGTAAGTAAACTGATCCGAAATGTACTTATTTTTATTGCTGTTCTAAAACAAACTTGACTTTTAATGTAACTTATGGTTATCAACGATAATTCGACATTCTAAAGGTAAAAGAAATGCTTACAACTGTTTAGTAGTTTACAAGTTGACTCGTTACAGACTCACTAAAATCTCCTCTTCATAATTTTACCGTAGATTTGTATTCCAAAATTTATAAGGATACAATTAACAGAAGTGTAACACGAGTACTTCGTATGCTGGTACTGTTGCTGCCGAACTTAACTGGCCCAGTATACGGTCACAATAAATTTCGCAGGCAACGGTCCTTAAATATAAATCAGCGAGACTCGGCAGGCGGCGGTGCGCACGGAATGGCCAACGCGCGGCCATTGCCCAGCGCCGGAGAAAGCGCGCTATCAGCTGACACCCGCACACAATATTCTGTTGGTTATAGTTGTAGATATTGAATTAAGCAACGATATAGTACAAGTTATGACTATATAACGACTAAGTGAATATTAACTTAAAAAGTCAATCATGGAGCAGTTTGTATTAAGCCCGAAGTTTGACTTCCGAGTTTTTTTGTTTTAATCAAAAAAGTATCAATAGAATTTTATTTAAATTTCTCCCAGACGAAGTCGAGTGAAAATCTAGTAAAGCGATGATTACAATTTTCGTTTCATAAAAATGTGTTGCTACCAAATATCTACTTCGATAAGGGAAAGGACAAGTTTTGTTTGATTTCAAATACTAAGAAATGGAAAACTTTGTCATCAAGGAATCCTTAATTTTATGTAAGTCAAATATGAATATGAGTCAGGTATTACAAAGTAAAACGTCATAACTAACTACTTACGCAATTCCCTCCGCGATCCTTGAACGATTTACACTTTTGATTGAAAACTTGGTTTTTACAGAACGATGATTAAGACAATACTTCGCAATTGGTAAATTATGACCTACTGGGATTCGTTACCAAATAATTATTATTTTAATCAAGGTGAAGTAAAAAAAAGCCGTCTAAAACGCACCTAAAGACTACGTTACTATACGTATAAACGTAATAAATCTGTCATATGTAGAATAGACAACCATTTTGAATGGCAAATGCGCATACTTTGGTCAAAACATCAATCAGCGTAACATCATAGTGAAACTGCCATAGTTGCACTTGACATGAGGCGGCGGCGCATGGTCATTGCCGCGACGTGCGCGCGCGCATCTCGGCCGAGCGAGTGAAAGTCGAACCCCCCTCCCGCGCGCGCGAGCAGTATATGTGTCAGTGGCGGACCCGGCTAGGTCTACGTTTCTAGCTCACCTACGTGACATGTTAGCTACGCGAGCGCCTGTAGTACAACCGAGATACTATACGCTACTATTCATATTTAAAAATCACTTTAAACACATGGCTAATACACACTCATAATCGGTTTGCGATCAAATCATTATTTTGTTTTTAAAATTAGTTTATTAGAAAAAACAATAAGTTATAACGGATGATCTGAATGCCTAATCAAAACAAAAGATAATCGAGAAGTCTTAGGATAGTTTAATTTCATACTTTACTTTACAAAGCATGTTCAGAACTTTTACAAGAGTACTTTTTCATATTAATTAATACGATTAGTTTTATTTCATTTTGCAAATTGTTATTTATTGCAACATTAATAACCGTTTTGCGCAAGTTCTTGATAAAGGCTACGCGTAACGCTGAAAGTTTGACGATTTTCCTTTCAGAATTCTCTAATATCAATGCATATATGTATGTCTTCCAGGTTTTGTCTATCTATTCTAGGTTTCTGAGACGTTATACAAATTATAAGACATAAAAAAGATACCTCGCTTGACAAAATAACAAACTAAAACTCTAAAAAATTCTTACTATACTAATATTAACTTCGACTTCTTAACCACATATGACTAATTCCCAAGTAATATTTGTATTATCAGTCTTTTAGCTGTTAAGAAATCCACAGGGTCGTCGAAATCATTGTCAATCCTAAACGTTAAGGTCGCGTGAGGCATCGCCTAGCTCCGTGGTGGCAGGTTTTGACATCTGAGTCACAGCGCAGGCGCGCGATGAAGCAACCTTGTAGGCGGCAGGAAATATGAATCCTTATTGATATCGTTAAATGTTTTGATAACGTTGCTAAGCAACGAAGGTTACATCACATTCATATGGCAATAAAATAACATATTCGTTGTGCTGAAACGTAGATCCAAGTTAAAAGATATTTAACTGTCGTCAATTCAATGATTACAACCGGAATTAACTTTATTTGGTTTTTAAAATGTATGTTGTTATTACTGGACAACCTTTACGTACATTACGATATGATATGTAAATTAATATAGATTAAATAAAGAAGCTGTTACAATTCTTCTATCAGACATTACTTCCTTAGCACTTCTAAGCCCAAAGAAAAGAAGTTATTGTATAACTAGTACTTAAAAAAAATCTAACTAAATACATGTTCTTTTACGTACTTATGCATAATTTTTCGACAATTTCAGGTCCAACGAACACAGTTGCAACGACTTAAATCATCACAATTTCAACTTAGCTGCTTCTATCTTGGTTAAGTTACTTCTAAGAGCAGGCTACGCTTATATTTGATCATTTAATTTGCGAGGGTGTCTTTAATTTCAATGACGTTCAAGTTTCAATTCAAAGAAATACCAAATCTTCATAAAAAAAGGAAAAAACAAGGAGTACTTGTACTTACCTGTAGAATTGTATTAAGATTTGTAGCGGCAGTGCGGTGTGTCAAATCCAAATTAACATTATACACTGTGTCCGTCCGTTTGTGAACACTGGAGGGTTCAGAGATTGTCACTGCCACACGACAGTGCGGCTTCGACACCTGGCCGAGAAGTGTGGGTCGGGGTACAGACTAGAAACAAGAGATAGAGTCGCTATAGGCATAGGAGATGCTAACAGTACAACAGTTACAGTATTACCATGCTATTTCACTACGCTACTGCTCTATCTATGTACAAAAGCTGATTTTGATGTTAGGAATTCATTTAACTCACCTGCTACAATATACTTTTAATAAAATACCTAACGTGTTTGCTTAAAAGTTGCGAAAAAAAGTTATGTAAAATAGGTTCTAGCGAAAAAGATGTAAATTTTCTTGCAAAAGAAAATTACAGAGATAAATAGTTTACTTTTTATTGTTTGAAAAATTAGGTCAAATTAAATCAGGGAGTTGAGTTTTAATCAGTAATAATAACTATTAACGACCTTTAATTTTTCGTGTGACAAATTAATTTTCTTTGTTTGTATATCAATAGAATTTAGTGGCATACTGCAAAAGCAAATAAACTTTAATGTGTGTCGCCGCGGCGCGAGCGCCGTTAAAACTGTAAAAAAAACCTGTCAAGTGACCTTCGAGTTATCAACCGAAAACTAAATTCGGATAGAGACGTTCGGAAAAGGCGTAGTTTTCCTATATCAATGACATCCCCGCGGACGCGGTGAGGGGGCGGCGCGGCGAGCCGACCTATCTCATCTGACATCTACACACCATCGGAACAGTCCGCATGCGGTTAGTCAAAAATAAAGCGAGTTACAAGAATAGGAAAAGAAAGAAAAAAGATTGGAAAACATGTGATTGGCATGAATAAAAGGTAATCGATAGTAAAAAAATATTCTCTCGAATATTTACAAAAAGGAAAGAGATAATAGTAGTTAAATAAATAAATAAATATAAAACTGGCGTCCAGAGCGAGTATCCACTGTTTAGACAATCCACGCTTCGCGGCACACGCACGACACTTTATTAATGCCAATTACAAACATTCCCCAAAACACTTCATTTGCTCCGATTTTTGATTGGAAAGAGAAAATTTTGACAAAAAAATATGGAACAAAAACTGTGTTTTGTCTTTTTTCTCCCGTCTGTTTGAACGTACACTGTTTTGTATCGGGACGTTTGCGGTAGTCACTTTGTTGCGGTCACGATAGTTCTCACTTCACTTCACTTCGCGGTCGGCGCGGGAGTTGCGGGAGTCGCGCAGTCGCAGTCAGCGAAGAAGGCGGTCGCGGGCCGCGCGGTTGCTGGCTGACTGCGGCGCGGGCGCACCCCACTCACTTCCCACCAAAAATTTTCTTCCACCACTAGCCGGCAGGGGCGCCCACAGCGGCCCGCTCGCAGCGCACCTGCCGACTGTTAACGAAACGTTGTCGACGTCGATAACGGCTCCGATGACTGTTTATTGACTGATAAGTATTGTAATTAGAAATTTGGGTTTACGACTTCTTTACTTGTTAAGCGACTTAATTATTTTATTTAATTAATCGTTTAATAACTTTATTGAATGAACACTGACTCACTTTTTGAGAAGAAAAGCAATGTAACATATAAAAGTACGTTGACCCTATTGCTGATTTCATAGTTTCAATTTAGAAGCAAGTGGAATTAACTTTCGTACTGTCTTTCATTCATGTCTTTCCGCTTATTTATCCTAACCATTACATATGCATGATTTTTCTTTCTTTTTCAAATACATAATTGAATGCGACGCATTTCTCCGAGCGTTGAGGTCCCCTGAGCCGCACTATCTCCATTGCGTACACGCACACGGGCCGCCGCGCACGCACACAGTGGCAGCAGGCCTACAGACCTACAAACGGTACCTTCACTCCATAACACTCTTTACCACTCGCGCGTAAGTTCCAAAATCGAATAACGAAGCTGCAACCAGCTCTTGGCCAATCAGCTGGTAAGTAGGACAACAATCCAATGGTTTTATGGACCCTCCAGAGCCTCGCAAGGTCCTCCTTAAACGCCGCTTTGGTCAATAATTTCTTTTGTTGGCCTTTACGATTCGTGTCATTAATTAACACATTTCCTTTTTATATTTTCTGAATGGAAACAGTAACTCGAGCTTTTTATATTAATTTACATAATGATTTGCAACATTTTTGTCTTAATACAGGTAGAAAGTACTTCATCGGGTTAATCACTTTGAAGAGTATGTGAGAAAGTTTCTCTTCTTTATGTCGCAATTATGTGTATAATAGAATGTGCAGCTACACAATTTCCACATCATAATCGAGTTAAGCTTCGCAAAAGTGGATATCCACTTTTGGCGACTATTTTAACCTTTTTAATTATACAGTTTTTACAGTTTCAATTATTTACAAGTTTTCCCTTAAAAGTTTATAGTCATGTTAGATGCAAACCACAAAATAATATGTCAATATGCGTTGATAATGTCACATTTAATTACACACCAATTTCAGTTTACCAACTCGGAAAAAACTGACAGAGGAAGCTATATAAAGCATAAAGATACAATCAGTCTTAATTGAAACTAACATTAGCAATATATCAATTTTAATTATGTCCTTTTTTAAGAAATAAAACATAGTATTAACAAGTCAAACATATTGTTCCGCATACATTATGCACTTGAGATATGTCAAAAATGCCCTAAAAACCTGATACTATCCCGACTTACACTCGGCAACGCAACAATTACTCAAATTACATTCATCTTAAATCAATACAAGCTTTAAAGAGTATGTGTTTAGAGCTATTATCGTGTAAACGCATGGAAATGTGACAGGATGGCCTGTGTACCCAGGTGTACGGTAATACGTGGCTGATACGTGAAGAGCACAATTTCGGCGTCATACAACTGAATACCGTTGCCTACAACGTTGTAGGTACTAAAAAAGAGTAGACAGTAACAGCTAATTCCTTGCAAGTTTATGAGTTTACTTTAATGTCAGTCGATTAATTAAAAATTTTAAAATATCATTAAACACTAAAGATCTTGTGCAGTTTCTGTATAGAATATAAACTTTATCTTGTTTTTGTCCCGCTCCAGTGGTAATGTATTTGACGGGTATTTATTATATGTAGGAGTGTTATTTTTACCAATACAAACGTTATTTTTAGACACAATAGTCTACGTTAATTAATTTAATTAACTAAAGAAATGTCTCGTTAAGGAATACGTTTTTGGACGCCATTTTTATTGTAAATAATCATGTAGAAGGCTTTTAGGGTCACAGAATTCAATATTTTATACCCATGTCCAATTCATGAACAATGAATCATTGAATCTATTCGGCGATACGAAAACTCTTCTATCAAAAATGTATCGTATGTATTGACACCGTTTGACCACTTAACAGATATCGAATTTCAACGATAATTATAGTTTCGTACGGTAGCTTTATTGGGGTGTAACACCAATTGCGGCTTCCAACAGACCAATGCGTTTTTAGTTCATACACAAACCGCAAGATGCCGTCGCTGCCCGAAAATACAACGAAATGTTCATAAAAATGTTCCTCCGCTTCAGAAACTAGATCGCTAATTTACGGTAAATTCAGCCGTTACCCGACTTCTGATAGAGCCAATTTACATTAATTAGATATGTTTTATTTATAATTAGATAGTTTTACTATTCATGATTTATGCATTATTTAAAATTAATGTTTCCATTCAAGACTGGATAGTTTTATCATATCAAGAACAATTATTAATCCACTTTAATTTACTGAAATGAATTTTAAAAAAATCACTGAGTTTCAACGGGTTTAGTATAACATCCCTTTAGTCATTTATGCTAATAAGTAATTCTTTTCTTGAAAACATCTATTGTAGATGAAACAATACATCCATTTGACTTACTATTTCAAATATTATAAACCTTTTCTTGTTACCCTACTGTAGCAACAATTTTTTTTATTATTTACATTGCTATTGTTTTGTAATAAAATTGGTATACAAATGGACAAAACTGTCTGTTCGTAGCACTTCACTTAAAATTGATTATATCTTGTTTAGTTAGGAAATAATATGTAAATAGGAATACAGTAATCGAAAACGAATAAAAATTATCTCGTCGTAACTTTGAATGTTGTATGACATTACCTCGATATGAATTCGTTGAAAAGTCAATTCATCAGCAGTTAACCCGAACACCCACGTACACTGTCCAACACAGATGAGGCACGGCGCATTAAATCGGCACGCATTAATCATTGTAATCCACTTCGGAATAAGAGCGAAATTAGCATGAAGCAAGTACACAAAGTGGTGCAATGGGTCGTGTCGGTCGTACCGGTAATATTTCGCTCGTAATTACTCGTTATCCAGCACCGTTGTATGGTGCCATACATCAAATGTAACACATTGTGCGGTAGCCCGTCATTATCAAGATGGATGGCTCGCGAATCGTTTTCCTATACACTGCTCCGGGTTTCCGAACGAACACATTTAGCGGATCAAGAGAGCACCGCTCGACGTTTCTACTAAGCCTTTATTCTTCAACTTTGAACATGTAATTTTTTATTTTCTTACAATTGCAAATGAGTAGAAAATTCGGCTTCCCTCAAAATATAAAATATTAATTACTGAACATATCAGTTGTCCAAGTTCTATTTTCCGCCTATTCTTTTTATTTGTCCCACACAATGTTCAGAGGCTACGAATTCAGCTGCTAGCTAATGCCGGCGACACACTGCCCTACTTCCAGTCGCAGTCTGGTCCGATCCTTTGTGTCTCTGAGTTCCTCTTTGTTCTACATGAGGAAAATAATTCGCTAAACACGATACCAATGTGTTAGATAGGTTTTATTAGTTCATGTCTTTTTATTTAGCATTGTTTGACCGGCATTGTCTTTATAACATGTTCCATTTTTTATTAAAATAGGCATTAGAAATATCTTCTATAGAATGCTAAGATCATTCCTAAGTACAACTCCAATATCATTTCATTTTGTTTGACGAGATATTATCCTATCCTCGCTTATTCTTTGGAGGGTCAGCTCAACATTATGTAAGCACTTTTACATAGATATTTACTGGTCGTCATATTTGAATTTTCCCACTACCTATAAATATTCTCTTGGATGGTTTCTTCCTTCCATACTTTCTTCCGTCTTCCTGTACTATAATATGTTAAGGAATAGTAAATTTTAATTCTATATTTGTATCGAAAACATTGAAGTGAATAGTGTTCAGTCAATCAAGTGTGCAAGAAACGTTTTAAACTCAATGAGTGTTCTGATAAACGTTTATATCAAATCTATGTATCCACGTGCGAATACGTTATGTACCGTTACATGAGATTGCACAACATGTCGTCATGCGCCGGCAGAGGTCGCTGTTCGACTCCCAATTCGCGAGTGAACATCTCATCGCTCCGTTATTCTAAAATTGGGCCCAACTATGTAGGTAAGTTTTTTCATAGCTATGATTTCTCAGAACGTGTCGGTCGACTAACTTTATTATTACAATGATAGACTGATTTTGGGTCATCCACGATGTAGATTTGCGTCTGTTAAAGTTGCCAATTGGGCATCTATTTTATTGTCACGTGTTCCTATTGTATAGAATTACGCATTTCATCAACTTTATCATCAACAATAATAATGGTAAATTATACAAAATTACTTTATGTACAATCTTACTTCTTACTAATGTTATCAATGGAATATTTGGATGGATAGATATTCGTCAGAGTTCGTAGCCTAAAGTACTAAATGGATCTCGATGAAATTTGTCATATATTTAGAACATAGTCTGGAAGAACACATAGGCTACTTACTAAGTTTTTTATTCCTCACGGACGTGGTCGTGAAATTAATAAATTTGATTTAACATTTTAAAATCATTAAGTAATTATTAAATCAAATTGTAATTCTTATTTAAAATGAATAAATATAGAAGCTTACATTGTAATTGTGCCCGTGTAAGGCTACAACAGGTGTCTAAGAAAGCGGTTACTCCTTATGATTAGTGGCCGCTAAACGACTGCCGCCAACCTCTCCATTAAAACTTCATCAAACATGTTTAAGCCTTTCCACAGCGAGCAGACACGTTTTCTACTTAATGTCTTGTATGTCGTAAAATATATATGAAAAAAAGACAACTTGAATCTTCAAAATCAATCACAATTGAAGTCGAAAGGGAAATTTTGATACCACTGATACCACTGACACTTAACCGACATTTCCTTGAAATTGCTTCGAAAGAAAACTGAAGGGTACGTACTTACATCAGTTGGAAATGCGGTCAAGCGCTTGTTTATCAATGTTAAAAACATGTTCATACAATAAATAAAGGTAAACCCGTGTAATAAAATAAAAAAGTACATAAAAAGACTATTTAACCCTCTTTCTTAACATTGAGTATCGACAACTCGATGTTAAGCATTACACCGAAGTAGTACAGTAAATTCGTAATTCGGACAAAGTGCTTGAAGATTTACGTTCGTACTAGATTCGGCCGCTCGCTGAGCGCTAACGGTGTAAAGCGGCCCACTGAGGTTCGCAACACCGAATTATATTCAAGTCGGCGAAAAATGCGAAGAATTCTTGTCCGAATAGACGATGTTCAAGACACGTTATATATGAAGATTCATTCTACTTTACCGTTTTATGTAATTCCCATTTTAAATTAAATGTTTCATAGAAAAAGTTTAATAGAAAATATTAATAGACATTTATTTTACATTTAATGTGAAATTTCTTAATAATATCAAACTAACAGTTAAATTAATTACGCTGAAATAAAATTTGGAATTCCAAAATTAACGTCATACACAAAAATTATATGCAATTTCATTAACAGTCCAAAGAAACTACTCAACAATTTATCTACAAGACTTCGTAGCGCTACACACAAAAGACTTCAACGCGTGTGCTAACAAGACAAAACTATATTGCAAATAAATTATACGATTTGTTTGTTTAATTTATCTCATAAAAACACATTGCTTAAATAATTATGATAGACTTGTTAATTACCTAGTTAATTGTATAAAACAGTCATGTATTTATCGATACGAGTTCTTCGGCATATTTTGCCACTATTAACATGTATTTTTCTGTATCTATTTAATATTGTCGTTTGTTGAGAACATGTAAAAATCTACTTTTGTTTAAAACTGCCAGATATTGGAAAATTAATTACTGTTATATTCAAAATATAAGTTAAGTAAAACAAAAAGGATCACTCCGTCGGCATAACTTTGGTGGTTCGAAAAAATTAAAATCCGTTAAGCCAACCTTATTACAGTCAGCGGAATAGTTGCTTAAAGATGAAGAATTAACTTGGACTGCCATTAGTAACGGTCACTCGTGTATTGACCGTTTAGTCACGGCACCACCGAAATTGCGGCCTCTATAAACAAACATACCTGATAATATAAAGGTTTAAATAAAAACAGTTGCGTTCAAACGCCCGTTTGAATAAAAATTTATTATTTTATTGCTGTTTGGGTAATTGAGTCTGTTTACAGTATTGTAAATATCACAGGTAGAATTTTAAGGCGGTGTCTTTTATGTTATGGAAATATTTTAGTTGCCTACAATTGTACTACATTTCATATTCAAATGTCTTTACTAATTTCTACAGTTCTCTTAAACAAGTTTTACTATTCGACTTGTAAAATTTAGGTTTATATTATTTAATGTCTTGATAATTTTCGATAATGTTGCGTGCTTCAAAGGCTAGCAGTATATCTGCTCTACATTAAACGACGACAAGCTTCTAAAACCATCTAATACAGTAAATAATCAGATTATTTAATTTAACTTAATATTAATTTATTTTACATGCTACATGTGTCATAGTCGAATGGATGTGAGGTATGTCCGCCAGCTCGGCTGCTTTGTCTCGACACTTCCTCTAGTATAAACATCGCTGAACACCTCAGCTAGATGGCGCTGTTCGCTGTTTTCTCCTCGCAACATACAGGTCTGTTTAAATTGTCCAAACGGAATGTGCGGAGATTTTTCTTTGATATGTAGATCGACAGATTCAATATAAGTTTGCCATATAACAGTTTGCCGTATCCTCGATCTAAATCTAAGTCTTTTATCACTGTTTTAGTAATAGGAATATTCCATATTAAAATATTCATATAACCTAAAAATGCTGAATACTATTAGCTCGATAAAATCTTCTTTGACTGTTTTTTTAGTCATAAATTCTTTAAAAACATTTAAAACACCATTCTTTTTCTTATTCAGAGCAATAAGCACTGTAGTTAAGGTTTTTTAACATATTATTGATTCTTTTAAATTTTAAACGATCATATCTAATTGTTTGTTTTTAATTTATAAAGTTTGCCTTGTTTTACGAACATATGTTGTAAAAGCAATAACTCCTCAAACAAAGAATTGTCATAATATCATGCTTTCTTCCTTTCAATGCACATAATCATTGCGTTTGAACGCGTCTTTTTTCTCTGTCAATATTTTACCTAATTTCGTTCACGGTTAGACAAGAAACACATGTGCAGTGTGCGGGACAAAGTGAGTATCTATTGAAACTATTTTATCTTTTATTGCATTATTTAGTTTGTTTATAACCGTAATAATCCGCACGCGTTGTTACATTTCTTTTTAAAAAGTTTAGTTTTTGTGAACTTGAAAACAATCAGCAGAATTTAAAATATTTTTTATTGAACAATCCGATACTCCAAGTATAAGCACGGTATCCCTTATTACACGAACACCGAACATTTTAAAAGTTACACATCGTTGAGACACTTTCATCTATTTCTAATAAAAACATTTAAAACACCAGAATTGAAGTGACAAGCAAAGTATTCACGCTCAGATATTTTAATAACAATGTCCGTTGCCGCAGGCCGTACGAGTAAGGTGCGAACATTTTTCCAACACATTTGAAACCAGGGTATAATTCGTCATAGCGCACCCTTTTCATATGCTGGGACAATTGAACTCTTTACTATAGAATAGAATATATTTATTGCACACTAAGGATAACTCAACCAGTGTTGTCTTGGCGTCTTAACTAGGATTCCTGTTTTTAAGACGCCAAGGACTTTCTTTACAAAGTGATTCATTTTTTAGTGAGATACAATAAAATTAGCTGCTATTTATTAGTTTTACAAGTAAGATTAAAAAATAAAATTTGAATTAAAATTAAATTACTATAATATCTATCTTCAAAAAGTAATCCTATTTTTAAATTTTGTAACACTTAAAAGCAAAATTGTATGAAATTTTACACCAGATAGGGGCAAATCAAAATACTTTATCAAATATTAACTTCCCTACATACGTTTGTTTTTCCTAAACTAAACCTTGTTTGCGATAGTTTAAGACTCAATTTATGATTAAAATATTTGAATATCGCACTGAACATGTTGAGATACATGCAAATCGAATCTGCACGACCGAGTCGTTGCAATAAGTACCCTGGGACAGTTCGCTGACAGACAGTGGACCAGATTCAACCTTAAACACAGGCTGTGCACAGTAATGACAGGCTTGGATGATTCGTATGTGACAGGGGGCGTTACTATCGCCCTGCTCCATCCAGATAATTCACAGTACTGTTAAATATATTAAGCTCTATAACCTACTGAAAAAAGTAAGTTTAAGATTTACCTGAATAAAAAAGAGTAAGTTTTTAAGTAAAGTAGTAGGTTTTAAGAAAAACCAAACAATAAACTGAAAAATGAAAGAAGCTATTATTCATTTTGTTTGTACAAGTTCCAGTAGCACTTTAATACACAATTGGGTGTCTCTAAATGAATCAAAATAACACAAAAAATCAAACAAAAAAAATCAATCAAACAAAAAATCAATTGTGTAAAATCTTTGCGCAATTGGCAGACGAAGGTGTACAATGGATACGTGGGCGGCAGACGACACGACAATGATCCGCCGCGCCGTGTCGCTACACAATGGAAGCTTCTATACTGTAATGCATTATTATGGACTTGAAGCTTCAGCTAGGATAGAACATTTCTTAAAATAACCTACTTGATTTTTAGTTCTAAATTAAGTACCTCCATTGCATATAGTGGTCATGATAGAACGATCGTTGTTCGTCGATCGATTGTTCGTACAATATGAAATTCTGAAAGCGTTTGTAAAGGATCTGATGATCAACATTGGTAATGTGTAGCGAAGTTACATTTAACTCTATAACTGAAACTAAGATGCTAAAGACAATAAGCCTATCATAAAAATTACATGAAGCGGCAGTAGCTTAATTACACGCCGCCGACACCAGGGGGCGCTTTCTTGGAAACGAATTGAAGCAGGTTCCGATGTGCCACCGGGTTTATAGTACCTGTCGCTTTGTACAAGCTAATAAATCCGTCACAGCCTCACAGCGCCCCCTACAGGTGACAATAACACAAAAGATGAATAGGTAGTAAGAAATAAATATTTTGGTGGACAATTGTGGCCCCACACTGGCGCAGCAGGAGATCGCTTCTGGAGTTAATAAGTGTAACGATGACAACTTGTGCCTTTCAATTTTCAAATATTTTAAGCTTCACGTCTATTTATAGCTTTTGGATAAATTGTACAATGTTCATTTTTTACTTTCAAAGATGTAGCACAGACTGGACTTCCGTGTTGGCTTATGCTCCTCCTACAATCAACAAGCGTGCCTACATGACCATATTAAGTAGAAAAAAATTATTAAAAGCAGAATAAAGATTTTTGCATTGCTTACGTCACACAAGATATCATAGAATTGCTTGCATTAAAAGTCTACAGTCCAGAAATAAATTATATAATTTATACTCCAATTCCAAGGAATTTACAATTAAATTGAATTTAAATTGTCTCTCTCGTGTAAATTTATTTTCTCTCTTGTAAATTTTCACTGTATAGAGTGTCTGATTTACATAAAGTCCTAAAAATTTTATATACGTAAATAGTGAGAAAGCGACATCTATCGTTACATTCTATAAACCTGTTAACAATGTCTTTGTTGACTGTTATCAACATTTATTAAATTGTCACAAGATGGCGCTGTTTTCTAAAATTATTACCTGAAATACATCTTACTAATCTTACTTCTTACTTCTTACTAATCTTACTAATATTATAAATGCGAAAGTTTAGACGGATGGATGGATGGATGGATGGATGGATGTTTGTTAGAGTTTGTAGCCTAAACGGCTGAACCGATTTCGATGAAATTTGGTATAGATGTAGAGGATAGTCTGGAAGAACACATACTCACTTTTGTTTTTTTTTAATCCCACGCAGACGGAGTCGCGGGCGAAAGCTAGTACATACATAAGGCTTTTTTGTAACACAAATATTTAGTAATCAAACATTTAATGACTTAATTTATTATTTTGATTGATAGATGAAATTAATTAGTTTATATAATCATAACAAATAAAAGGCATTTCGTGTTTTAGACTCCATTTTTCATGTTATAAGTTTTGTCAACTTTTATGCATCACACAGACATAGTCAACTCTAAATCCACTTAAATAAGCTTTAATACAGTTAAGTAGTGATTGTATATAGCTAAACCGTAATTTTAAAATGGGAAATGTGTGAATAACTTGTATGTACTCTTATTTACAAAGCGCCTAATAAAACGTAATAGCAAATACTTATAAAAATGATTTAAAAACAAAAGTAACTACAAAGGAACATATTTATTTGAAATGATTCATGTCTAATTATTATTTATAGTCATTCGCTGAGGTTTTAAAAAGGTCTTTATTTTACTAAAAATATTAACCTTTTATTCACTGAACAACGCGCCATACTCATCGCAAAATATATTATGTTCACAAGCGTAATTCCGTTTGAAAACAAGCAACTGTTAAAATCGCTGTATTTATACAATTATTAACTGACCTATAAAGTAATCAGTTAATCTATTAATTTAAACTTTATCTCAATGTATAATGATTCATTTTACATTGATTTTGTACATTACAAAGTACAACAATAAACATGAATGATAGATAAATAGGCGCGATAAAAACATACAAGTAATTAATCCGTTAGTTAGTAAAAAGAGTTATAATACGTTAACCTTTATAGTAGAGCAATTCACTGCTAATGTAAATTACATTTATGCGATATACTTTTTAAGAGAGCAGCTCATCCGAAATCTGAACAAGGATCTTAATCAAGCTGTTAATTAAGATTGCTAGATCTTAAGTAGTGTCATATGTTCTCCTACCAATAAACAAATGATAGTTTGTAAAAAATCAATCAGTTTTATCGTGCAGTGAGTGCAAACAGAATCTCAGCCGGAATTAGTTTAGGCGGTCAATGACACGGTGCTGCCTTGGCCGGGAACCGAACCGGGCCGTTGTCATGGCAACGCCTCCACAACACCGCTCGCGACTCGCGACCGAGTATAGGGTCATTCACGTTCTATAAGAATAGGTTAATTTTCAATTGACCTTATCGAAACAGATGTAACTTAACACATTATTTTAAGTTTTATTTTTAGAGTAAATTTCACCCGCGACTCCGTCCGCGTGGCGAATAAAAACAAAAGTAAGTTGCCAATGTGTTCGTCCTAACTATATCGTCAAGAACCGTTCAGCCGTTTAGGCGGCAGACTCCAACAAACATCCATCCATCTAAACTTTCCCATTTATAATATTAGTAAGATTGGAAACCCGATATTAGATGCTGAAGTAATTACGAAACTCCTGAAAGTTTAATTACTGTAATATAATTGGGAAAATTCAAATTTACGAAATATAATATCCCTGAAGCCTATTAAAGTCAATTTAAAAAGTAATGTTTCGAAGTAATCAGTTCCGTTCCGCATTGCGAAAAGTCGAAAGCTCACGTGGAAAGTTCAACATCACACGCACGGAAATATAAAAAACATGATTTGTGTTTGGAACATACGGTACTTTTTCTGTATGTTTCCTTATTCGTAAAACTATTGTGAAGCGTCAGGGATAACATAAGGCTACCACTAACCATTTCTTCAGGATAGTAGTCAAACTTTCTAAAGGATGTTCCTAACAGTTCATTTTTATAGATCCTCCCTTCTAAATCATCTTACTTCTTACTAATATTATAGATGTGGAAGTTTAGATGAATGGATGTTTGTTAGAGTTTGAAGCCTAAACTGCTGAACGAATCTAGATGCAATTTAGCATAGATGTATGGGATAGTCTGAAAGAACACATTAGCTACTTACTATTGTATTTTTTTTTACTAGACAGTTGACACATTTTAGGAATATAATGACTCGTGGTTCAAAGCAGAGGTCTCAAAGGGGTCCGGAACAGTCACGGTTCGTATCGCTGGCCGAGTCATGTGGCGTTTCGGTTACGTTATATCTAAACTATACCACCTGTGTCGCAACAGTATTACCATCTCCTTCATCCTTTTTACAAAAGACAGAGATAGCAACACACTTTCCTGCAATCCTTATAAACTCCATCTTCTATGGTATTTCGTTGTTGGCACTTTATTTCAAAGAACTTACACAGGAAGTATTTTATTAATTATATTGTAAGCATAGTATTGTTAAAAAAATAAAACCGTTTTCTGAACTTTCATAAATCAGTTAAATCAACAATCTGTTTATGTAAACAATTCTGAATTCAAAGAATCAGAGACCAGAAGGGATTTCTTGTACAAATAACAAAGATAAGTTCCTTTTATTGGATTTAAAAAATACATTGTTAAGGTAAAATGTGATTCCTGTATGTATTTCATTGAGGATTTCGAAACAAACAGGAAAAAGGATCTCCAAGGTATTACGGTCGTTGACAAGGACATTGGTGATAAAGTACTTGTTAAAAATGAAGCCAATTATGTACTATATAATTATTGGCATTCGATCGAGGAAGGCAGTGCAGAGACCGACCATGACAGGCCATTGCATGTATCGACTGAGGTTAATTTTTATAATCGATTTAATTGAGGTAAACGATATACCGAAAGATTTTTGAAAATTACCAATTATTAAAATTAAATTCGGAAAGGATTTTGTTTATGCGTATTTTGTTTGTCAGGATTTGTTGATTCATTTTTGTTAATGCAAAACAATTTCCTCACCCTCGTCATTTCTTAAATATATAGGGCAAAAAGCAAATCTATCAGCGTAAAGAGAAGTTTCATTTTCACCAGAGTCTCCACAAAAGGAATTCTTATAGAAAAGCATTTACCGTCTTCTTAGTAAACGCGTATTGAGAAATTTTCCAATGACATCGACTATTCTAGAACACAGGCGTGCTATCACCGCAACGCACATGTTGCGGAACCTAACCTCTCATTTGTAATTACGTTTGCATCATTAAGTTTTATTGCCTTAACCCGATATCGCTAAGGCGCGATCTCAGATTTTCATTACCCCTTTTATTACTAACCATTATGCAAAAGTAACCTTTGAGAAAACATAAAATACGATATTACTATTCTGATATTGAAAATATCACTGTTGGTTTCCACTGCTATAAAAAAATATTTTATTTTTTATAAACATATATTTAATTAGCTTTCGCCCGCGACTCCGTCCGCGTAGGAATTAAAAAAAACAAAAGCAAGTAGCCTATGTGTTCTTCCAGACTATCTTCTACATCTATGCCAAATTTAATCGAGATCCGTTGAGCCGTTTAGGCTACAAACTCTAACAAACATCCATCCATCCATCTAAACTTTTCCATTTATAATATTTATAATGTACTCGTAATATATAATATTAGTAAGATGTAATTTAGTTGTCTTTTAAACAGTTTATAAAATAACAGTCTTCAGAGCAGATTTATAAAATCTCTAATAATATCAAAGTTTGTGTACATTTATTATGCATAATAATAAGTGTTTATTAATTAGCACAAATGATACGTCAACGAACTCTGGTTTACACGTGTGCATGTAATAACATTCAAAGCTATACGAGTATTATGCAATTCTGAATGTTTTACGTAACACGAGCCGTAGTTAAAATACACCCATTTAACTGCTCACTGCAGCTAATAATTCATGAGTGTTTTGTTTCATAATTTTGTTATGCAATTTAATAATTAACCTGCGGAACGAATTGTCAATCACACGTCGAGTTCGTCTTTTTGTATGTTGGTCACAAATGTTTTCTCTTACATATGGTGTTTAATGCACATACTTACTACGGACAATACTTACAATAACTTACCGAACAGTCTCGGATCATTTGACGGCTAAGAAAATTTTATAAGAGAAACATTTCATACTAGCTTTCGACTGCGACTTCGTCCGTGTGGAATTAAAAAACAGAAAAGCGAGTAGCCTATGTGTTCTTCCAGACTATCACCTATATCTATACCAAATTTCATCGAAATCCGTTTACGTTACAAACTCTAACAAACATCCATCCATCCGTCTAAACTATCGTATTTATAATATTAGTATGAATATGAAGTATGAAATATGAAGTATGATAAGAAAAGAAATAAACTCGACTCCAACCAATAACGGACAAATACAGAAACACACCTTAAATGCTTCGCTTCGTAAGCGCCGCTTACAATCTCACAGACGTCAAAATTTGTAAGGAATTTAGAGTTTAAGCATTTACTTGATCATTTAAGACGCTGTTACATATTTAAATGGCGTTTCAGTATTCGGCCGTAAGTATATTGCGTAGCTATTGAATGAACATGTGTTGCTACACGTCTTGTGGTCACATTCAACATCATAGTGAAATAGTTTAGCAACAAGTTGTAGAGACGATGGATCACTGCTCTTCGACCTTTACCCAGTTTCTTACGATCACTTTCTCTTGCTTCCTTACAAGAAACTATTGGCTGCTAGACGAGACTTTGCGGTTTTTTAATAAAGCGTGCGCACACTAGGAATTAAACTATCCCACAACTGTTGATTTTGATTCCTATGAGGTTATATGGAGGTGCGCACACCGTTCGATTTTTAGTTGTGCAACTAAACTGTTGAATTGAATGCGACGCAATCGAAAATCGCACAATAGCTGTGCGATGGTTTAGTCTCAGGTGTGCGCCCGCTCTTACTTATTATAAAGGAAACAAAGGAAAAATTAATTAGAGACTGTTTATTATGTCGTTTTCTTAGTTTATTTTCTTCAAAATTTTCCTCGCTACTTACAATTACTTAATGAATGACCCGAGTGCGTGTGACGAAACATGGAATGTACCTAAGTATCTACGGACCTTCGCGTAAGTTACGACATAGCTAAGTTATCGTATGGTAAGTTATTGAAACAATATAATAAATACGGACAATTGTAAAGAAGCGATCATTCAAAACAAATAAAAATAAAAATCTCAAATATTTTACATAAATGAAATGAATTTTACATTTTAAAATAACTATATATACAAAAATCTAAAAAAATAAAAATACATCAACTGGATGAAGTACATCGCGTACCCTGTTATTTACAAAAATCTCAAATTAATACATATCTTACGACTAACTGGAGACAGTAACTACCGTGTAACTACATTTAATGTAACAGCTGTAACATGAAGCGATTTAAGCGCCTACACCATTATTGTGTTGCCGATAATACTTTCTTTTCCGTTGTCCAAAAATTCTGAATAACCGGATTCATCGCTGCAAGCGCTATCGTTGTCACTTGCGTTTTTGTTCATGTTATTAAAAACTTCTGTTTCATTGATAGAGTTGAGACTGTCCATATCTGTCAGGTTGTCGAGTAGCGATTCAAATTTACCTTCAAGATCAGTTATCGCGGAGGTGTCGGTTCGCAGCGGCGGGTATGTCGAGCGTCGCCTGAACCCATTGCGCTCTCCTATAGGTACATGGTTTACTTCATCGCTAGGAATCGATTCCAAACTCTCTTCTTCGTCATTGATTACTTGAATAGAATTAGTGTAGTCTAAGTTATCTCTAAACGAGGCACGTTTAAATACTTGAACTCTCTCAAATATAGAAGACCTGTCTTCGTCGCTGTCGATTTCCTTTATTTCTTCGTGGGGGAAGTGTGAAGGGAGCGACGAAGGCTCGGCGTCCGAGGAGGTGACCGTGCTCGCGGTCTCGCAGCCCGAAGAAACAGATCCGTCGTCGCTGTCCGTGACGAGGAAGTTACTTTGTGTTTGCAATTTCTTTCGAACGTCGTCGACGTTAATTGTGTTGTCCATATTTTCGTGCGTTTCGGAGATCGCCCCCAATAGTTGCAGTGTAGGTTCAGATTTTTCAGTTTCGTTTTGACTAGCTTCATTGCGGCTATCGTTCGCCGCCTTCAATTGGCTCTCCTTTACTAGAAGATTAATCAGCTCATCTGTTGTATGTAAATTACTCGCAGGATCCTGTTGCATTCGGTTCATAAAGCCGTCGGGACACGACAACTTGCGAGGAGACCGCGACTCCTGTCGTCGCCTGTCCAGAGTCTGTGTGACGCCGATATCATCGGAAGTCAAGTTACAAGAGTTTTGCTTCGCATTCATCTCGGCTTCCTCCTCGTCCTCCTCGGACCATAGCTCCTCAATGGCTCCGAGCTTCGGCGCGGACTTGGACCTCTCCAAAGGCGGTCGATAGTTCGTAGCGCCAACACTTAGTAGTATCTTTCTGCGCGGCATGCTGGGGTTGTCGTATACACTGTTGGCAAGACTTAGCCTAGCGTTTTGCTTAGATATTCTGTCCTTTTTGAATTCGACTAGTGCCTGCTTTAACTTAAATTGTAGTTCCTCGGTTATCTTCTTTGATACGGATTCTTTGGTGCAGAGAACGGCGTGACAGCGCAGCTCGTGTTTTAGTTTCTTCCCTTCGTGCCGGTACACCCAGCAGAATAGTTTAGGATAGTGTGGTGGGCTGGCGCAGTAAGTGATGCGATGCGACCAGTACTCGGTGAGGCCGTGCTCTTTGGTGAAGCCTTTCAAGCCGGAGTTGGTGACAGATAGCTTCATCACAACATCCGGTTTGGTGGACTGCTGGTAATTCCTCCATAGCGTCGCTAAGGGCTTCTCTATGCAGCTTTCTCCTGTAAAGAAAACGTAAAGCGTTAAATTAATTTGTAATGTTTGTTCATAATATCATGTTACAAAATAAAGTTACGTAAAAAATCACTATAAACATGTATAAATTAATCATGATTAATGCGACTACAGTTTCGTATGGAAAAAAAACTGCTTAAATTTCCTATACCATTGATTTATATCAAGTAGTGTAAATTAATTCCATGAAATATCAGTTCCTACTCGCTCTAGTAAGCGACTTGTTCACAGCCAGTTTAGGAATTAGGAAGTGTGTCAATTGAGCGCAGTCTGTGACAAAAACGTCGCCTTGGCGGCCAACAAAACAACGACGTCTCCTAGAGTTCTAGATAATACGTCAGGCTAACTGCAATTCATTATTTTTGCGAAAGATGTATTTTGTTTATTTAAACAAATAAAATATGAGATCGGTATATTCAGATATATTCAGTAAGTTATTTGGAAGAAAGTCGATTGCTATTTCATCTAGTTTATCACTATCTTCACTAATTTAATTTTAGTTTCTAAAAAACATTCCTTGTCTCGTGCGTGCGGCTATCATCCGCGCTTGACTTCCTGCGAGTGCCACTAGAGTAAGCACGCGGCGTTGCTCGCACGTCCGTTACTACTTGTATATAGCTTTCACTTTTATCTTAGCCTGAGATTCTGTCCACCACATAGTGGTCAGGTCGTTGACCTCTACGTGTTCGACGATCGACATTTTTGTGTAGTGTTTTGTGAAATTACGCAATGCATTTGGAGCACGTTTTCACTGATTAGGCTAAGTGGTGGTTATCGCCTCGGTTCTTATTTTTTGAGTGGTTTAATTTACAAGTTGATTAGGCGAAATTTTAATGAATAATTTAAAGACATGAATACTTACATCGTAATATATCAATGAATCTCTTTCAGAAGTATTACAAGAAAGACTTAAACAAGTGTTACTTTGATCTTTCTGGTTTGCAAATCATAAATATAGCATATTATATAATTTATTCTTCATATCCTTTATATAAAGTCATTAGTTAATAATATACACAGAGTATTTCCCACAAGGTTGAAGCTATCAAAATTATATTACATCAAAATAATGATTGATTAATAAAAATGATTCTATCAATCAAAGTGTTTCATTTGCCTTTTTTGCCAACGATAATTATTATTTCATATATGTTTTTGCATTGAATACAATTTCCAGCTCGTCACAAATTACTAAAACATTAACAATACAGTTAAATGTGATAATGTATTTATGTCTTATGTATCAAACTTAAAGACAACTTAAATATTCATTTGATCAAGCATATAGGATACAGTTTTTCTACGAATAACTATGTAAATCTAATGTTTATGAATTCTAAGAATTTAGTTCGCAGTAAAATGACAAAAAATAGTATGAGTATATGGTGATTTTATCTAAACAGTTACAGATATCAACTAATATAAGACGTTTTTGTACATAATCATCATTAGTCGTCTACATAATGAAACTACAAATTCAAAGTAGGCATTGCATGTCTGTAGAAAAAGAGCATTTAATACACTCTAATCCCAGGCACAAAGACAGTTGAGATGATTGACTTTAAGTAAAGCCAGTACTGAGCGGCTAGGAGCGACTTTCTCTCGAACCGACGACTTCCAGCCAAGGAAGATAACTTTCCCTACATGTTAATCCTTTGCTATTTATATAGGGTCTGAATATATTTTATCCTAAGTATTGACGAAAAGATAGAAAGGCGTAACTTTTATGTTACAGATTAATTACGAACTTCGTCTATTAGTAATCGAACTAGGCATACTATGTACAGTTACATAATTATTATATTTAAAGATAATGCGTCAGGAATTTGTACGTAGATAAATATCACATTGCAGAACATACACTGGTACCGCAAGTGAAAAATATGATTTTGTAAGTATTTATCTTTAGTAACATTTAAAAGCATATTAATAATTTGAAGATTATACGTTGAATAAATAAATTTTTCGCGGAATCAAGGTCTCTGGCGAAATGTTTCGTAACATATTTACTGTTGAGCAATCGTTCACATTAATTATGTTTATAAATTTGTAGCAGATTTTACTTCGCTAAGAATTACGTAACATATATTAATGCGGCAAAAACTAATGTTAATTTTTTACAAAATCTTTTTATATCTTGTCTATCAATAACAATTTCTTGTGGGTTCAAAACCCATCTGATTTACAGCAATCATAATACAAAAGCGTCCTTACGTAACCAGCACTGGCAATGACCTGCTAAAATCTGATTAAAAACGCCATGTGGAAGTCGTATGGTGAATGCCAAATACGCAAATAAAAACATTTTGATCTTTTGATATTACAATCATCGATTGCTTCATTTAATCAGTTACTTGCGAGTTTACCAAATAAATATACACAATTATAAGCACACAAACATCTCTAAAGCAAACCCCTAGATAGGAAGTAATTTTGACTTTTAAACACCACTCTCATGCTGAGGTTATAGAATACTGTACGATAACGATGATAATCCAGTTAGTTCAGTCCATAATTCTTTCGCAATGTGACACATTTGAAATTTAAGTCAACTTGTTAACAGATTTGTGAATCAACAAACTCCATACACAGATGTTCCGATACGTAAGAATAGTTGTATTGGCGAAAACTTGTCTATCGTTGCACAAGAGATTAGGCTGTCGTGGCTGTTGCAAGAGAACGATCCGCATTGACGCAACGTGTGTCGCACGCAACCGACCGGGAAAAGCACAGGTTTCCTGCATTGCCGGTGACTAACTGACACACATATTGATCGCTATTTAATATTGAATATCGTCACGCAAATCTCTTCTAAGATCTCCATGATGGAAAAGGAATTCATAGTTTGACACGATAGAAAATATTGTTTAAGTTGACCAGTTGTAAAACTTTTGCTAGGCAGTCTATATCCTGGGCCATATTTAGAAATACGATCTCCTTGTTAATTTATTATTCTTCTGATAAAAAATGGAAACACAATACATACAAATAGTAGCCCCATTTTTCACGTTTGTCGTCCGCTATAGATTTTCGCTCTGGTTTTGTTCCTACATTTATTAAAGTTGTCAGCTCTATATTAAGCTATCAGATGTATCGGTATCATCGCTGGGCATTGTGCCATCCACGCTATGATTTAATGTCAGTTTGTCTGTCATTGTTCCGGCTGAGGTCAATGCCCTCGATTCTATGGCATCACTGGGCGCTGGACAGGTGACTCATAACTTCTAACTTCTGTTTTTGCTTTAATATCAATTAGCCATTGTAACTGATGAGGAAATATTTAGTTTATACATGGATTATTTGTTTAATTAAAACAAGATTATTACGAAATAGGTTTATGTAACTGTTCCATGTAAGAAAATGGCAATGGAATTATTTAAATATTAGCTTTTGTACTCGTAATTTATTTATATTTTATTACACAAACAGATTTATATTTTCCGTAGTCTAGACCGTTGCATGATATAGCGTTGATACATGCCAGTGGCTGGCACATTGCATGCAACTAGCACGTGCCAGCGACAGGCATATCAAAACAATAACTGGAATGCCAGGCAAGGCTTACAATGCTAGCTACTACGCAGTTTTACTATATATACTCGTAAGGCACAGTTAGATATGTAGATTTTCTTTATATTGGTAAATGCATGTAAGTACTTTTCGCTATGCATGTACGCTCCATTTGTTGCAGCGTCCTGCCTGTTGCAAAACACAGGTTATCGGCAATTGTTGCGCATGCATGACGCGCTCCGCACACGACGTCGTTTGCGATCGCGTAACACAATCGCCAATGTAGCTTCCTCAATTAATTTATAACATACCACAAGCTTTTCAACTTTCTATGTATAATGGAAAATTTTCAATTTTCGTTAACAAACTCATACGGGCGTCTTAAACTAGACTTGTGAGATCTTGTGGTAATAAATCGTGGATTAGGATAGTTCTTGACACTTCTGAATGTTTTTGGTTCAACAAGAGGAAGCAAGTGACAATGTTTGCTTGATATTACGTGATTGTCAACGGTAATATGTAATGGTCAGTATAGAAGATATTACGTACGTGTCGCTCGATCATTGTTCAGTAATAACACATCATAACGTATGCACGAGGAATTGCAAATACATTAGCAGGCCAACGTCAGTGGACACAGTCCATTACGTGTTATGACTATATTATGCAACGCAAGACACGAACTGAAGCGACAATGTATATTAAAATAATCTATGTTGACAATCGTTTTTGATTACGTTTCAGTCGATAATTCCAGCGAGTGGTGACGTCATACAAAAGCGCGCCATAACTCGACCGTTTCCACCATTGTTTCTAAAGTTATGTAAAAATTGTTTTGTAACTTGAGTGAGAAAACTTTGACGGACTTATTATTGGATTAAAAATGCTATTTTCATATACTTGATTAAATTACTTGAGTACTGTTTTAGGTCCAACACTTTCTTATTACTTTCTCTTAATTTTCTGACATTAATAACATTTTATTGCAGCATGATATGCAGTTGATAATTGTTTACGGTAATTTTTCGTCCCAAATGTTTTACTTCAATATTGACACTAACTCTTGTCGCTTTATTGTGTTTTAGATTAAGATTTTTGTATTAGGTTTATTTCATCAATTCGGTCCTTCGTGTCATCAAATGAATGTAGTATTAAAATTGAGGTTAATTTATTAATGGCTGCCTCGCTGTGGTCACGGCGAACTTGCTGCCTCTTAACTTAATCGATTAACGCCATTAAATCGTCATATCTTTTGGACATCGCTATGTTGCTATGTGATAATTCTCTTTAATTACATTCACACAAATATTTATACTAAAAACAGTTGAATGACGACACGTTGTTAAAACAAATGGGAACGTAATGATGACGAGAAAAAGTTATGGTGATTTAATCTAATCGTATGGATGTTTCACATATTTTAAAGTGTATTTAGACGTGAAGAGTTTCGTCAAAGATAGACTAGAATCGTTTCCATGTATTGTAACAAAAAAGTCCCAAGACACCATAAAACTTAATTTCCGTACAGAAGCAGCGATCTCCGATGGCTTACATACTCTGTGCCGTGTAATGAGGGCAATGACCTGTTTCCTGCGCTCACGGTGGCACAGACAATGTACATCTAGAGGCAACAATTAAATCAGTTTTATAAAATCAAAAGCAAAATCATCAGCAGCAGATGCAGTGTTTAAAAGCACACAAGTCTATATGCAACTGAAAATAATTGCACAAGTTACATAATCTAGACAGGATAAAACATAGACCAATTTTATTTCACATTCACTTTCTTTATTGCATCACTAATTGCCAGTATCTGTCTATATTATTACTCAATCTGTGTAAAGTTAAATCTATAGAAATGTAGTAGTTAGGAAATGGCACATAGTATTACTAAGGTATTAAAATATACAAGACTGAACCAAATTTCCGATTTCATATATGCTCGTCTTATGTGACAGGGACATTAATTGAAACAATGTGAACGACTCGTAGCTCGCACCCTGAGGGTGGCTTAGGATAATCAGTGCGACATCCCCCTTGTGCCAACATTATAATAAACATCTCCCGATTGTTTATACCAACATTATAACGAAGTTCTCAGACTTCGTGCAAAGGGCGGCCGGTCAACGACTGGTTAGTAAAATTATTTGCGCTTTAAGTTGAAACTAATGTATTTTCTTCAAATGAAGTGTAAAATAACAATATGACATTGAAAAACATTATATTTCTCTTAACTTAATGTTTTCTTAGATTAATGTAATTTATTACTTTACACAAGTAATATGTTTTTCATGTGTTAGCATTTTCTTTTTATACAAATTCTAATTTTTTATAAAAAAAAAAGTTTTACGATCGTCGACAATGATATTTATATTCAATATTGGATTTTTTTTTATAGTTTTTTCAAAGTTTTGTTTCTTATTTCGGAAACAGTTACAAAGTTTTAAAAAAAGTATTATTTTAGAAGAAAAACTTTACTAGTCTCAACATTTTTCTTTTTAATATTCATGTCTGTAACTTAGTTTGTAAGTTAAATAAAGTTTTCCACCATATATTTATATAAGAAAACTTAGCATAGCAGATTTTTATTCAGAATTAAATTAAATGATAATTCTATATCCTAGTAACTACTATAGGTCTATTAATAGTGGTATAATTTATTATTGTATGCTTGCAACATGTTTTGAGAGCACGAGACATTGTCTATGTTATGTTTAATTTATACCAACTGTCGTGTGCCACTCAATCTCAAAACACACGTTTCATGGGAATACACGTTAAGTATCAGTGTGTGGATATTATTATTCTCTTGTGAAGATTAAGGTGAAAATTCATAATTTAATGGTTAACGTATTCTTTGATAGTTCGCAGAACTTTGTAACTATTATATCAACTTAATGTTGTAGGTATAGTAATTACGGTTGACATATTCGCGGGTAATTTCCCTCCAGACTTGTCCCGGGATGAACTTTATGAATCGCACGTAACGATCCGTCTCGGAGCGCCAGTACAATTATATAGATTTTAATGTGTCGTAAATTACTTCGAAAACGTAGCAAAGAGCTTAAAAGTCGTTTTTGATTGAAATTTAATAAGTTTTTTTTCAATAGCCGGCAGTTGTAGCGGTTGCTTCAAATAAAACCTAAACTAGTATCGAAACTGTAAATAAAAACTATGACCTTTTAACATTTACCTATGTAGCAGCAGAACGAATTTTATTACGAGTTAAACCAGTTCCATAAAGTGTTAAAATTCATTTCAACAATTTTACATATCTTATAATTTTATAAACATTTGGTTCTGTATAATTTCTAGTAATTTTGACACATTCTGATCAAAAATAGTTTCTAGTCCAGTCTTTCTTTGAGCTTCTGGTCTTGTAGAACAAAATTAACCTTCAGCATTCACATAGATATGCCAACTTTACATTATGTATAAGGGATACATATTTCATAGTAAACTCCTGGAAGGTTGCCAGGTCTGTACGGATTCGCTACAGTAATATATTGCCACTCGCAGTGTTCCTAGATTAGATTATAGTAACACTAACACTAGATTTGTGCCTACTACATTACGAATTACGTTTATAAGTAGTCCAATCCAAGTGTAAATATAACTTGACTTTTTACTTCACTGTGAGAGCAAAGATTTATTAAATGTGAAAGTTGTATATAATTTTGATACCATGAGTATTAATTACTCAAGCAGTGTTGTAACTCTCAGGCAGTAAGTCAATTAGAATCGGAAAATTCAGCAAATATTGCTCACAACCGGCATTGTTCAATTCTGTTTTGTTTTAACTATTGTCTTGTGTCGATGTAAATATAAAAACTATGATGAACAATGTACTATAACAACGGTATTCTTGGCGCAAGCCTTCACTTCATATGATAGAATAAAAAATTCACTGTCTAGTATTAGAGTAAAAGCAGTACATAGGAAATGTTTGCAGTAAAAGATTCAATTCTGGACAAAGCTATGTCAAATCCAGTTCATTAAAACTTGTACAGACCGGTAAGTAATAATCACACATTAAAAACACATTAGCAAATACATATAAATATGTCCCATATTTAAAATCCGGTTTTCTTCCATTTTACTCCAGGGACTCATTATTCTAGGATTTTCTCCAACTATGACAAAACGAGAGAACTCTAAAAACTAGATTATTTCTCACGAGAATAATAATTTAGTTAACCAGTTGGACCGGTGTGTTGCCGGCGCTAGTTGACTGCACAGTAAATAAACACACCGCTAGATGTGTTGAGCAAAAACTGGTCCCCGGGCCCCGGCGCCCCTTTTCGGACATTGCTAATAACCTGAACACAGTGAAGCATAAGTAAGGAGGTTCTAAACCCAAAAGACATTATCATCCGGCAGTGAGAAACAACACTACTCAATTGTCCGATGTGACAACTCAAGTTCTGAAATATTAGACACAAAATAAAGGCGAAAGTGTCTGAAAGTAATTATGGCTTAATTAACTTATAATGCGTATGCGCCTGTTTCCTCATTATAGCTAGATATTTAAAAATGCTTTAAAAACTTGATTTTAAGTAACTACGACGTCGTTTTGTATTTATTGTATTTTATTGACGTAAAAAATCAATACCAGTTTTTGGCACTTCGCCGTCTTCCGCGTTTGTTTGGAAACAAAACGTTCACACGGTGTTGTGTAACTGTTGCAGGAAGGATAGAGGAGTTTATTACATACTTAAATAAGTATTTAGGGTTTCACTATAAAAACTAAGACAGTTCAAATGGCTTTTAGCTCAAATATTATCATTAAATATTTCGTATTCTTTAATTCGTATTCTATAACCTGATTTAAGAGCAATAAAATTAATTAAGTTATTTATAGGTCAGACGGGGATCTAATAAAACTTAAGTAATAAAAGACAAAGATCGTAAAGTTGTATGTGTTAAAGTACGTAGAAATTAACTTTGATTAGTTCTACTTAGTACGATAATCAAATAAACATTTCATGATTAGCTGAACAAGTATTCAAGGTTATATGTTGAAATTATTTTATATACATTACAGATATTATTGTAAGATCAAGTGTGCCAAATGTTCAATCGAAATAGAGAATAATAAAACACAATATTGCTTGTTATTGAGAGATTATTCTCGCCTTTGAAAACATAACAGGGATAATGGATTCGATTTACTTTATCACCTCTAACAATGCCAATTTATTCAGAGTTATTAGATTATGTTGTAAAAAACAAATATATTTATTGTTAATGTTCATTAATAAATAAAAACCTTTTGGTAATTAGTAGTTTTTATCTAATAAATAAGAAAATGCTGTCGATGGAGTACCTTAAATATAAACAACTAGCTCTGGCCCGCGACATTGTCTGCGCGGAATTAAAAAGTAAGTAGTTTATGTGTTCTTTCACACTGTATGTTATTTCTGCTTCAAATGTCTTCGTGACCGTTGAGCGGGAGATACGTTATAACAAACATCTATCCAAACACTATGACTATTAATAGGCATTTCGTATTAATTTTTATTTTAATTCTAATATTTATTTTCTTTAGTGGAATTTGATGTTAATATTCAATTCAATAGTTAATTAAAATACAACATACTATTGTGTACATGTTCAATGAATGTCTACGTTAGCTGATGTCAACAGACAGTGTACGCATACAGTAATGTTGATCAATGAATTGTGAAGTTCTATCGACTGATCTCATCTTTGTTTTATCTAGTTTAACCACAATTTATTCTAACTAGTGGTAATGACAAGTTTACCTTTATTAAGAATAGCTGTTGCTCGCGTCTTCGTCCGCGTCAAATTAAAGAAGTTACTCGTTGATAACGTAGCTTTTTAATAGTGAATGAATTATTGAAATCGGCCCAGTAGTTTTTGAGTTATACCAATAAATACAACAATACAAATATTTCCTCTTTATAATATTAGTATAGATATAGATATATGTAATTTGAAATTCAAATAAAAACTCATAACTTTCAGTCTTAAAACCCTTACGTATTTAAGAATGTGATCTGTTGAATGCATTTTTAACCAGCACAAGTGACAAGGATGTGACGTGTTTGTAAAGTGACAATTAATGTCATGTGTCAAGTGAACTTTGGTCCTTATGCGCATGTTCCGCTAATTGCAGGCAAATTGAGTGCCCAGCTCGCATTTACCAATTAAAGGGTCAATCCCACTTAACGACATAAGGATATTTCAAATTATACGCAATGGTTCACTGATGTGGAATTTAAAATGTTAGTGTCACTTACACCGATCTTTCAGAATTAATAACACAATCACATAAGGTAGTCCTATGACGTCACAGCAGCGTTCGTGGAAATATGCAGTTAACAAACACATAATTTCGTTTCATTTCTCTTAATGCCGCACGCGGAGACAATATACGCAGGTCTCTTGTTATTGTGATCGCATTGTTGTATTCACCCATCCTTCATCAACATTTCCATGATGTACATTTTTCTTCTTAAAACACGAACATAAACAAAGACGGGAAAAGTTTCCAGTGTCTTGCTTTAGAAAATAAGAACACAGGCAGGCACTTCTCCGGCCCACGACGCGAACTATCTCAGATGTAATAAGATTCTATTTATTTTTGCTTATAAAAGCTTCTTGGAAATAAGAGAAATATGAAATTGAAATGTTATTAAAAATAATAAAACTTTTTCTGTGATGAAAATATTCAATTCATTTTATGATATTTAATAAAAATAAATAATAGATCCAATAAATTGTTTATCTCATGTTTTAAATTCGTTTTGTCAATTCAGTGCAGATTTTATTAAAAAAAAAAGTAAAAACCGGAACTAACTAATCAGCAAACAGTGCGCATATTAGAGGTACATTAGAACAGATGCGGACTCGGAATATTCTCTGTACGTGCAGCAAATATTAAAACATTCATTAAAATAAAGAAGCGATTGAATCCGGAATAGAACCGGTTTGTGAAGGAAATGTCCGCACTTTCCCATTGTTCCGCACTCGGCCGCATCTCTACAGCGCCATCTGCAAGCCAAATGTTTACTTTCGCTAAGGACTATGCAGCATTCTTAATGAATGTACAATCACGTTGTAAACTTTCTATAGAATTTACGATTTTTTGTCGTATTTTTCGTCCCATGAAGTGCTCTCTTATTGTTTAACACGACACGACCAATGTTATTTGGGATTTTCATGTTAAAGTGAACTTTCAGGCTGCGACGATAGTGTTTAAATCATTAATGATATGATGAATGAATAAGCGAAGTATTTATACAAAACAAACAGATTTATTACGAGTTACATTGTTATTGTCGCGTGCGGCGTGCGGCGTGCGGCGTGCGGCGTGCAGCGACCGCGTGGCCGCAATACAAACTTTCTACCTGCGGCCGAGTTATCATACTATACCTGTTATGAAACACTCCATCACGCGCCGACAACCTGACCTTTGCCACTTTTGGTTGGCTTACAAATTAAATGTCATCTGACCATCTTAACTGACCCACTGAATATAGCGAAGTCACTATTCTCCAAAAGTCACGGAATTATAAATTGTACAAATGCGTGTAGAGTACTTTTAAATAGGCCAATCATCATCAACGCCAGCTCACTATACGTCCCCACCGAGGGGTGACTAGGCCATAGTCAACCACGCTGGCCAAGTGCGGGTTGGTTGACTTCACACATATGTATCTTTGAATTTCTTCGCCGATATGTGCAGGCATCACGATGTTTTCCTTCACTGTAAGAACGTCGGGTAATTTATGTACATATGAAAATTCGAAAAATCGATAGATCACATTGGTACATGGCGGTGGGATTCGAACCCAAGACCTGTAGATTACAAGTCAAGTGCTTAAACCACTTAGCCACCGACGCTCTAGGCCAATACATAAATGGAATCTGATTTTTTTTAAAGGTATGTCACTAACTTTATAATAACGTAGTATTCGAAATTCAAATCTAATACGTTATTCTTTTGTTTCGATTCAATCAATTCCAGTGATCGAATGTTTCATTTTATTTGTGGCAATTCTAGAAATAAAATAAATATACTCAACACCACATGTAGGGTGCTACGAACTATATATGTAAAATAAAACAAGTTGGAAAGCCTCAAAAATGATCTGTATGTAAATGATTATGTATCTAACCAACTTTGATGTATTGTGCCAAACATGTCTTTTCACACGTACACTATAAGTGCAATATAGGGAAGTGAATTACACAATTTACCATATTCGATGTGCCAAATTAGTTAGTTGATTCACACGTACAGAATGAAGCGCATGCAATATAGGGAAGTAAATTACATAATTTGAGGTAAATGTCAAAGCGTTTATGTTTATTAACGGCGCCATACAAGGCATCTTCAATTGTGGTTGGTATTTGTGACAGACAAAAGGTTCCGGAAGTCACGCATCGGCCACTAGATGTCGCTGTGCACTTCCGGCTCGTTGAGCGCCACTCTTTTAGTCGTGGTGTAAATGTACCATTGTTTACAAGCCATCGAATGCGTGTACGCAATTTAATTTGTATTTAATGTATAACAGAGAAACCAATATCCCTTTTTTAGAGAAATACTGGGTATAGTAACTTGAATAAATAGTGTAAATACAAAATTTCATGAGTCAAATAAATTAAAACTATACATTGTTAAGACATCACAAGAAATTAATTTATAAAATGTATTAATAAGGCCATTAAATTAAAATTCATGAATGAAATTACTTCAAACGAATTTAATTCAATCAGAGAACAAGAATCACAAAGTCTCGAGTCTACAAACCGAATTCATTCAGTCAACATAATTCGTTCTCCGGGAATTTTCTCGAAACTCTTCAACTTTGGCGCAAACATTCGACGAACGACTTCATTAATAGAATGATGTCAGCCTTTTTATTTACTGTTTTAATGTTTGTTTAATTTCGAATGTATTTGGGTTTTACCATCAAAATACTGACTCGTAAGACTTTAGGGGGTTTCAAAGTATTAAAGTCGAAAATATACAGAACTTTTTCGGAAAAACATATGAAGGATATTAAGTTTATATTTACTTGCTTGCTATATTGTCAAACATGATATGGTATAAAAGTTAAAACATGTTACTTGAAAACTGGTCCTTGCTAGCTCGGAGAGCCTACAAAAACTGCAACCAGTACTAGATAATATCACATATGATGTATCGCCTTTTTAATATTTATAATACTGGTATTTTTATATTTTTCGTGTGTCAGATGTAATAGTTTAGATAGGAATAATGATTTAATAGCAATAGAATCAAAAGAGATCCTTGACCTTCAAAACTGACAAAAAGTGTGTATGTATGTGTTAGGATGGATTTTGACACTGTTGGTGATTAACGATCCTCAAAGTCTTTTCCAATACCTCTGAAATTCCGTATAAAATTTTATGATAAAAATTCATCTTCGATTCGATTATATCCATCCAGATGGAGGAATCTCGTTAACAATTTCTTTGAAAACTTTTTACTAACATAACGTGGAAATATGAACATCGTAAAATGTAAGAATTCGTTTATTAATGTGTAAGAAGAGGCTGCCAAAGAGCGCCAGATGGTTCTGTTTATTGGCAGAGATTCAACTCGCGGATATATTGGCAGGCAGATAAAGTATAACTCAAATGCATTAGGGAATATTCCGTGCTCAATTTTATGTGAGCTTAGGTTTACATGTTTTAAGGTGGTCGAACTGGTTTGAAATTTGTATTGAAGGGAATTACTTTTACTGTCTAACAGGAAGTTTTTCGATAGTACGATTGTATAGATTAATTTATATAGTTGCCTACTTCTAAATTATGTTCAGTTTTATCTGCTTAACTTATTTAACAGTGGTAGAGCCCGCTTTCACATCTTACGGCGGAGGAGACGCATAGGAAGAGGAAATATCCTCTTTATGTGCATCTCTTCCTGCGTCGATTTAGGGTAAGCAACGCATCTGCAATTGCGCATGTCTATGGACAGCGGTTGCTTCGCCATTTCGGCGGATTTAGGTGGCCGCTTGCTCATTTGCCACGTTATTGTATAAAAAAATTAACAAACTCCAAACTAAAAGAAGACGATGAAATCTCAAAATACATGCAGCAACGTTGCCGTATAAAGGAGTCAGTAACCTTGTCGACGCAGGAATCAGCAACTGGCCGCTATATGTTACTCGTATCTTTATTTAAAACATTTTTACAACCAACGTGTAAGTATATGGCGATACTGTCAATAAATTACATTTATAAGGAGATATTTTTTAGTTTTAGATGAAAAGTAGTAGGGGACGCTGCTGTGACGTCATCAAATTAAGTCGTGCTATCATACATATATAAACATTATTATTTACAAAATGAATTAAAAAATAAACCTTATGTGTGAAAACTAAAAGTACGAAAAAAATATTGCTTTTAACGAAAGTCGATATCAGAGCTTTAACTTTTATTTCCGAGTACCTTTGTGAGCTTTTTGCGGGAAAAATTGTTCATGCAGCTTTTGAAACCAAAAAAGGTTTTCGCTTTTCAGAATTGCTTTGAGAAGGAATTAGGTCAACGTAATCACAAAAGTACACGACTGTTTTTAAACAAATACTGCATTTGTAGTTTGAATAAAATACGCTTTTAGGTTGAACATTACTGGTATTTTCTATTTTTGTATTAACAAAACAAAAGAGTAAAGATTGAGTTTCCACTGCGTACACAAGCATATTGTTACCTCAATTTGGCTCAAGAAGAAAGAAAGAGATGGTGACATATTTTTGTACAAGCACGAGTTGATAGTAGTAGATGCTCCAACACCAGAAACTTTAGCTAATACAAAATCGGAAAGACATTTTTGGGGACCTCCATTGCATTATTTCCAGAAAATGTTACTTATATTAAATGTTAATATTACATTATTTTTTATTAGGTACACAAATATAATCTACTTGAGACGTCTAAAATCATCAAAGCATAAAATATCGTTACGAAAACAATGAAGAATTTAGGTAAATAGCATAAAACAAGTGTATTTTTTTAAATCTTAAGAATTAAAAAAGGTGTGTAAAATGACCGTTAAATGACCTTAAAACATTTCCTAAGCAACAATGGAAAAATTAAGTCAGCGTCTTTGTAATTATTTAATTCGAGTTATGTAAACTTAATTATTTTGGCTTGCTAATAAAATGTAATTATACTAATATTATAAATGCGAAAGTTTAGATGGATGGATGGATGTTTGTTAGAGTTTGTAGCCTAAACGGCTGAACGAATTTCGATGACATTTTGTATAAACGTAGAGGATAGTCTGGAAGAACACATGTACTACTGACTTTTAACTTTTTTTTAATTCCACGCGGACGGAGTCGCGGGCGAAAGCTAGTATTATCATAATGTATTAAAGGCATTAATGGATAGAATCAAACGTTGTTTTCACTCTCACTTTCTAAATCTCAACTAAGAGTGTTCCAGACATTGTTTCGGTTTTATTGGTAACTGAAATGTTTCGTATAAATCAACACTATGTATTAAAAGAACGCATCATTTTATCTCGGCTAATCATTATATTCATTTATGTTTCTCAAAGAAATTATCACGACCTTTATAAACCTGTCTCAGTAAGTTTTTGCAAGCTCCTAATGACTGCGTCCTTCGGCTTTCTGACTTTTTATAATCTTACTGACTTGATAGTTCGAGACAACTTAAGGATAATTTAAATATAAATAAAATTGAACTTTATTTTTATAATATTTACATTTTAAAATCACATTTACATTTAAATATGTATTATTTAATTCGTAACTTAACTTGAAATTTCCAATTTTAGATTAATTATTAAATTAATGAGATAATTTGCATTATTTCGCTTTATTGCGAGATTCTTCTGTAATTAATATTGTACGAAAAAACTTTATAACTTCACTGAAAGAACAAATAATGGAAGTTAACAAAGGTATCCCATTGGTTCGGATTGCCTTGAACTGTAATTCGGAGAAATACTAATTAGTAAATAAAGATATACTATAAAGTAAGTTCTTACTTATAAGAGTACTTTATAGTATATAATATAACATATTCAACTTTTATTTTTAATCTGTATTCAAAGCTTAACTGAACAGTTCGACACTTCAGTTACAACTGTCAGTAAGTAAATCAACAATGTGAGTTATGAATATTCATCTGATACTCTAGTACAATGAACATAAGACTGTAATAAACCATTGTAGCATAAAACATTACTGTGTAGGTACTCAGCGTCCACGGAAGTGATTATACAATTTTTATGTATACACTAAATTATAGAATGTTACATAACTAGTTACATAATAAAGTACTAGATAAATAGCTATTTACATGTCGCATAAGAACAACACAAAGTTCAATATTGACACGTCAATATACATATTACAGTATAAACATATGTATTTTAACATATTTATTCACAGATATTGGGATCGATCATTTGCATAAAACAAATAGATAAGCGTGGATACCTTTAACTACGAGCTAATTCCGCATTGCAACATGTAACGGAATTCACAAATAGAATAGCCAATATATTGCAATTGAACTTTAATGTACTATTTGGCTCCATAAATACTTACAAGACAAGCTTGTAGGAACTCTAAGGAATTCTATCCCGTTACCCTAACGGAGACGGTACAACCATTAACTACTTAATCACCAGGCTTTACATTAGCGGGCCTCCTCGCGATTCAATATAACAGAGCTTTGATTATATGTTGAGCGTCTTGAATGTGTTTGAGAGATGTAGTGCTTTTAGATGTTTGCTGTTGAATTACATAACAAATGGTTGTATGTGTAGCGAGCATTTGCTGCAGCAGAATACGTTATGAATGTAATATTCAATACTCAAACCTAAGATAAATAAGTAAAATACTTTGATTACTTTGTAAAATAATTACTGCATTTCCCTCTCTCGGCTCCGATTGCAATTTTTAGATCGGTCAAGAACGCGCCCACACTTTTAACTAAATTCTCGCACAATTGTTTAGTCTCGTTTTGATTATTGTTAGCTAATATGGAGGTGCGCACACTGCTCGATTTTTGGTTGTGCAACTAAACAGTTGAATTGGCTGCGAAACAATCGACGACCGCACAACAGTTGTGCGACAGTTTACTCAAAAGTGTGCGCCCGCTCCTGTTTAGAAATGTTTATTAAAAACTCTACCACGGATGATAAAAAACTATTCGAGATCGATTATTGATTTCGCCATTAATAATTGCCCCGGTCAGGCTCTAGGACGAGGGCGTATCCCGGGCAACGCAACATACCGCATTATTTGCACAACGTCCGCAACGCACTCTGCGGTCGCTACAATGTTTGCGGACGTGCTCGTGTTCGATTCTGTTGCAAGCATAAATTATATCAGATATGATTGAACTGCGTGCTTATGAGTAAACAGTATTTACCCGTTCAGAATATCGAAATGTTGATATAAAATATGTTGGTTACCAAATCTATTTTTATTTAATAAAATGAGATATCCATACATATTTACATACGAAATATTCAGTTCGTAATAAGTCTAGTAGAGTGCATACATATGTCGGAATGCAGAACACTCAAGATCGTCAACTTTCGCTCGCACAAGACTGCCATCAAGCGGTCTTCTTTGTAAATCCGACCCGATTATTTATACTTTTAAAATATTGATTTAAACCATCTTAACATGTAGTTATTCTATAGGTATGGTGCAGTTTTAACATATTCTATGACAATATGACAACGCATTATAGTGTACCTGAAAGACCGGTAGATGGCAGTGAACGTGTGAAGTATGAATTGTATAATTATCTACTCACTGATATTAATATAAACGGTATTGATGCTTACCTGAAAATTAAAAACAAAAATTAACTTAATTACAGAATAATGCAAACGTGAGACTATTATAAAAGGGTTTAATTAACATAATAAGAACAGGTCAATGAAAAGGTATTATAACAATGTAATGATAATCTCAACTTAGTAGGAATACTAAGAAATGTGTTTTTTTTTATTTTTATAATCCTCAAAGTCCTTGGTGAGGCCATTCACCTTTAACACTTGCGTCTTTGTTCATTAAAAAAGTGTAACAACTTAAATGTGGTTAGTAAATCCACTCCGGAAATTTCTAACTCAGTAAAAGGCTTCTCTCCTTTTCCTTGAAAACAAAGTCCGCAAATACAGGGTGTTCTCAAACTAAGCGTATTCTTTCGCATACGAGAACTACGAACTTCGCTGAGAGTTGCGAGTTTTATTACAAGTTAGAAGTTGAACAAGACAATTTCCCTGAACGGTATTGATTTATAGAAAGTATAGCAAAATACGGGTCTTTCCTTTATAATTATATTACAGTTAATACAAAACCATATTACTATTTTTTTTACCGAATTACTAAAAGGAACATGTTCTCAATGTGTCTTAAATTCGTTAAATGCTTTTTTAATGTAAGCCGTTACACTAATTATATTGTAGACTTTACTGAGTCAGTTAGAAAAATGACTGATGTAGATCGTATCAATTATATCGCATACATTCTTCTATAACAATGTTGATCTAAATCACAAGACAGATCTAACGTCAGTTTTTTGTTGATACAAAATACGATTCAATTAGCCGACTCCGGTACTATACCTAATTAGTGTGTCAACTAGCTCCGGATGAATGTGTGATATACACGACGTGATCGTGCTCACGTAAATCTAATAAACATTACAGAGACACGCTGTACAGTTAAAGAATTATATTCGCTGTCCACTAAAGGTCGAATATCGTACAGCAATACTGAACATGTTTTACCGGAACGGGTAGGAAATTAGTGTCTTCTACTATGCATGTAAGCAAAGATGATTACATCGTCATATATAGAATGCAGTAAACTATATAACAAGATTTCATAATATGTGGTATCACCTTAATTAGATATCCAGGTTATGAATGAAACAGTGACGTATATGGGTCTATTGCGTGGTAAAGGCACGCCCACACGACGCCGGCGCCGCGCGCTGCGGTGCGCTTGTGTGCCGTCGACCGTCGCAAGGACGCCGGCCCTATCTACGCGAAAGCCTCGGTCTTGATAGCTAACTCAACTTTAAGATAATAAATAAGTCTTTTGACAAGATCAATATAACTACTTTTCAATAAAAATTAAAAGTTTTTTCGTCTTGGATAAATGAAATTGATACATATATGTCAAAAGTAACTTGTGCATTACACAATACGTAGACATAGTTAGAACACAAACAACGGTTAATTTGCGCAAGTCCTCATTTGTCGTGGTTTTCGCACAATGAGTACGATTTGGTATGCATTCCGTACGCGATTAACTAACTGGGCACAATGTGAGCGGCGCTCAACATCACTATACAAAAACTGGTCGGTCGTGGCCTCAGCTTAGCGCTCAGGTGCGCGCTGAAGAATCTATACGGCCATCGCTATATGCTAAACATGCAAACAATTGAAATATAGACCAATAAATGTATAGACATTTCAAATAAAAAATAAACAAAAGAATAACTGCATAAATAATAAATGACGCATCAAGATCGCTTAAAGTAAATACTATTGCGGAAACAAAAGACAGACTACAGTTAAAGTTCAGAAGTTCAGTTGAGATGCGCTTGCGAACAATAAACTTTTTTTAAAAACAATCGACATCTGTCCAAAGTAATGAAAGACATCTTCCCTAACAACTCTGTATTTTTTTTTTTACCTTAAAAAAAAATCTTAATTTTCTCGAGATTGTAAATTTGAAAAGCGTAAGAAAGTCTAGGAAGTTTTACTCTATACTATTTATATTTAAACATTATATTTCTCTATTATATTTAAACATTTTAATATTACCAGTGTAAAGAAAGTATTCGGGGTTCTAATATTGTTCTTAACGCATTAATTATTTGCAAATTATTGTGGAAATTTAATATATAATAATATCCCTTGGTTTATCATTTTACATCAATCAACATCACGCTTGTTTTACCTATCATAAAAACAATTCCAAGTCAGTATAATGAACATTGTTTTTTGTTATAAATAGATTACGGAATAAAAACTCTTCAATCAGTAATCAATAGTGTTGTTAGTACTCAGAGTCGTGCAATTCATCGAGTAATTGAATAGTTTTGTAAACGTAAACACTATGCTAGTGGCGGGCGGGTGTTATTTTTCATTTAGTAATAAAAATATTGATCATTGTTATCCATTCATTGAATGAGATTGATGAACGTGATTGTTTTTTTTTTATTTAAACTAAAGTGACAAGTGATGCAATAATAATGAAATATTCTGTCGATTCGATCGAAATGAAATGATTACGCAGCGAGAGATTTGACCTTCTCGAAAACGAAATGGTCCGAAGGCGTCGACGTGCAACCGGTTTGGGCAAACGTCTCACAAATGGTAGACAAACGGCCAAATGTTGGCATTAGATTGCTGCTATGTGTTGGGAAAGATAAAGAAATTGGCACATTTTTGAGTGTTCTTTAGATAAAGAGTTTTTTTCTCAATATACCTAGTTTGAACAAGCCGAGTTATTCATGCGAAGTGTTATATTTCAATAATGTTATGGCATCATTACGTTAAAATATATCGCAATTTACAATGAAGAGAGAAATTAAATGTACAAGACGGGTGGTGTGCGACTCTATAAATACAATAAGTCTATATAAAATGCTATGTATGCTTTTAAGTGTTCGTTCAGTATCTGTTTATTTAATCACAAAATCAACTAATAAAAAACGTGACGCGTTAAACGTTTCACGTGAAACATTTTCCGTAACGCAGTTGCAATTTATCTGACCGCCTGACTAGAGTTCGTATTTAATTAATGCAATTAAAAAAAACAATCATATTATAATAAGAGTGGCTCAATATCAGTAACTAGTATTGCCTGGAAATATATCATGAACTGTCTTAAATTGTTATTCTTTTAAAATTATTTTGTAGATTACAATATTTTTTTCGCTGTTGCTTAAATTTAATGAAAGTACATTTTACGCAGTATCAGTAAAAAACTAGCGTTTGCGGCCATGGTGTATTTATATGTAGATAGTCTTTTTTTGCATAATTCGTCCATTATTGTAAGCACCTTGTCCGGACCGACAAAGGTCTTCATACGAATTTAAATGCTACGTGTGATGGAATTCCGAAGAAAAAAAAATAACATTAATACATACAATACTTTTAAATTATTTTCGGCATTACGAGTGAGTGTCGTCTTTATATTGGCGTGATAAATTTTATGTAATTTAATTTTTCAACGTTTTATGCAAAAAAAATTACCAAAATAAATTTCGCGAATCCTTGAATATCCTTGTAGAGACATCGATTAATGGTTATCCGAAAGAAAAATGTACATCTCTGTTTATAGAATGTCCCTTGACCTAGATACAGAGAAATATATAAATGTTAATGTTATGTAAAAGGACATCTGTCTGCCGCACCGGATATATTTATTGTAAAAACTTCCGATACGATATGTACATTTGTCTATATTTTTTTCATTTCGTGTTTGTACTGTTTTTTATAAGGCTAGCTAAAAACAGACAACATTAATCTAAATATACATACATACCTATTTGTTAAATCTAGTCTTACTTTCCACCAACTAATATATTTACTTAAAACCTGCAACATGTTAAACGGCATATAATATCTACGAACTCTAACATAACTGCAAATTATCCTCAACTTTTATGTATATAACTGTATTTTAGCGTGTAAATAAACCTATACATATGTATAACGTGAAATGAATCGCGATATCGGACTTAGAGCTGTTTGTGTTCAGAATTCCGTAGTCAAAATTTGAATACAATGGACGTAAGGTTCAAGTCATGTGAGTAGACTTCTGTTCTTCGAACACAATCAGAACATGGAACATGTGGTTACAACATTCAACACATTCACGTCTTATTTACAAGCTTAATAGGATATCGGATATAGTACAGATATCGCGACAAGGAAGTGAGATCAATTCCTATGATTAGGATTTTTAATTCTATTCAATTAGAATAACTTTATGCATTCAATACTTGTATCCTCTAGGGAAGTTATACTGAAAGTGGCACTACTATAGAAGTATATAAAAATACGGTGAGATAATAATGTGTGTCGTAGCAATCAGTGACGCATGCGCAGTGCAAACCGGACTTAATCCTAATACAGGCGACGTCTCAATCCACGGGGATTACTGTCCGCAGTACACGAGCACGGAACTGGCTCTATATCGCCGAAACAGTCACATTTATATCAAAGTTAACAACAAAAAGAAATAATTAAACATACTCCTAAAGGAAGATGTTTTTCTTTTGGTGTTTTAGTATGTCTCAATAATCGCATACACTCTGTTCAAAAAAAAGTTAGACAACTGAGTGTCAGGAAATAATATGACATGAAGTAGCAACATATGCTGATTATACGAGTTTATTCAGGTGAGAAAAATTAATATATAATAATATAGTTGTGTATACAGTTGCAGTTGAAAATACATGATTCCAATAAAACCTAAGACTTGCATATCCTAGATACTTAAATCAACAAGTTACTGGGTCATCACACTTTTATTACAATGTCTTTATAGTAGTTTAAGCATGATAACAAACATTTGTCGTAACCTACCAGTGTGTCAAGATCCTAATGTGACATAAGGCAAACTGCTTTGGCTCCTCAAGTGAGTGCCATAACATACTCACTACACACACGTTGGGTTTTCATTCTATAACATTCTGACTCCAATGCAGACCAATAGAAGCGTTTATTTCTAACAAAAACCATTTGATTTTAATGAACGTAAACTTTATTATTCCGATTAACGTACAGAGATAAACTGTTATTATAGAATCTGTCTTTTTTTCTAATTATTAAAGTGTCCTTACATATTAATTCTATACAGCGTAATACATTAAAGATTACATTATATAAAGTGCAATTTTCTCGATGAAGCAGCAAATATTCCGTTGACATTCTGACCTTTCCTCAGACCCAGTGCGTCGCGCCGCGTGCACCGCCTGAGATAACTTGCGAGTACTCTCATGCTGCGAATATCGATTAATTATATCGAAAAATAACGCCTCAATTTAAAGAGAAAAAAGCAAGTAATAATTACACCCTAATCCACGTTTGCATCTTTATAAATATATCTCGAAAACAAATATATAAATATATCTCGGACAGATTTATATCTCGAAAACAAATCTTTATACGACCCGGTCAATGGGCTGTCGACCCTACAGGATTTTTTCCTTTTGTATCAAAATCTTTTGTTTTTATCTCAATTTAAGATAACTAATGTAAACCGCAAAAATATGTAATTTTTGTATTGTTGATTTTAATACGTTATTTTTTGTTCAGTGACACTTCATTCAACATTTTTTTTAACATTTAAAAATATTATTCAACCAAAATTGTATTAAAGGCAATTAGTATTGTGAAATATTAATACATAAATAAATACTTCTATTAGAACTCAATCAAAACGCACCGGCACGATCGGCTGCTCAATTCACAGCGCCCTATAACAACTCTTAAGTTCAGCCTAATAAGGACTATAATCGCATGTCATACAACGATATCATAAATAATGCATAGAGTATAATCGTACGTTTTAAATGCGTACATACCTCCATACAATTACGATTCTAAATAGAAAACTTTGCACGCAATTGACGTCGCTATTTCGTTAACGGTAATCGCTAAACTTGCATGGATTTGCAAACTGTGACGTAATTAACTTGGCCATCGCACGTAAATAACGCTGACCCGGTTGCTACACAAAAAAAACTGTATTGTTCAATAAAATGTACATTAAGTAGTATCGATTCATTATTTAAAACAACATAATAATT
>LD689102.1:1492123-1506335 GCA_003118335.3 Papilio memnon
AGGAAGCAAGATTGCCATGGTTTGTCATCACGTCATGTCATTTTCACATTTGCAATTGAGAATTTGACAAATATAAATAAATAAAAAAAAATAAAGTTTTATAATTTTACGCGGATGAAGCCGCAAGGGAACAGCTAGTTATAAATAACAGCTGTTATGCTGATAGTGTGCTATACAATTTTTTAAACAAATAGGAAGGAAATTTATTTCTTTGACTATACTATATGAGTACGTGCAGATATAGAACGGCCTTTTATTCGACCATAGTAATATATGAGAATGCTCGAAGTGACAACATTTACCGTCAGTTTATTTTGCAACTTAGTATAAAGAATCGCGATTTTGTTGGATGTGTTTCCCCATATATACGAAATAATAATAAATGGTGAATTAAATGTGACAACATGACCACATCAAATACAGTGACCATAAAAATTTATTAGGTAAATCTTTAAAGAATTAAATTTAGTAATTTTAGTTTAGTTTTTTTAAATAATGTCGAAATATTCATCATAATTATTATAATTTTTTGTACTAAAATATAAAAGGATAATTTCTATTATATATGAGTTTATATTTAACTGTAACTGTAGGACTGTAGGAACAACCTTCTAATAGCGGAACTGGGCGCCAAAGGATAGTGTCGAAGTCAATGATAGTTCAGCTATAAAGTTTGAAGGTGAATTAACTACGCGCACTCGAGACCTGCATCTACAATTATCAACAAAATACGTCTTTACTGTCAACGATTCATTTCTTCTGAAAGTAAATAACAACCGATCTTTTTATTTTATTTTATTTCATTTATTTACTCAAAACATATTAAAACATAGAAGATGTAGAGATGATTAGTAAGAGATAGGGAAGATAAGTTCCTTAAAAAAGATTTTCTTTATATATTTTTAAATGTGTCGATAGAAGTTCGAAGGTAAACGTTTGTGCGACATTGTAAGGGAAGTCGATGAACCGAAATCAAAGTCCATCAATGCGATCGACCGAGGAAGGAAACGTCGCGATTTTTTTCCGAACAATGGAAAAAAAATCGCTAATTCTTATCATATGACAGGAAGTGAGTTTCGTGACTGCAATTCGACACCTGCTCGTGTAACCTTCGCGCTCTTGTCTACTCTATGACAAAGGCTCGGGCTTTTATTGTTCGTCATAGAGTAGGTACTGGTACATAGTACCTACTAGTAGTTTCACATGTATGAAGTACAAAGTGATAGATTTACCTTCTCGGTGTAACCGCATTTTGGGCAACTAACTAGTAGGATTTCTAGATTTTTTTTTCTTATTCACTAACTCTACACTCGAGCCTCGCTACAAATTTAGAAGCATGAAATAAGTTAATCAACACGCGAATCACGTTGACGAATTAAAACTAATTGTTCATTAAAAATTATTCATTTGTCACCATGAATCCACGAAATCTTAGCGCTCATACGCAAATTATACCACGAACTATGGCTCAACAATTTAGTCGGAAACTTCTTCATTTAGTTACTGGTTTGGATAAAGATATTATTAAAATTACCAAATACATTTATAAAAGTAAGTAAGACATTTTATTTATGAAGTATACGGCTCTAAACAAATTATTAAGAATTACCGTTTTATAATGTTTTTAAATGCCAACTTGATTAATTGTTTTCTACAAGTCCAAATTAGTTACATATTTATTTACCGAAAAAAACTATTACGTACGTATTCATACATTTGCACCTCTGAGACAAATTCTTAGCTCCGTGTTGTTTGCAAAAAGTAATGCGCAATGAATGCCTGTGCTCGGTCAGTGGGACCCACTTACACACTATGGCCGGAAGTCCACAAACTGCGCACTAATATGTGACTACAAGGGCATGGAGTGCGCCGTATGGTTGGAATTCAATACAAAATCTATGAAGTCCAATATATTTAAGTACCTAAGCTATGCACTATCTAATATTATATATGAAATACTTAGATTCTATAAGGACACGGTCAAAATAGTTGTTATTTATTTATTATTTGTTGAACTGAAAATGTCACTAAAGCTTCAGTTCTCAATCACACATGTTTGGAGCAGATTTTCCTGCAAACGCCGGGAGCTGCAATCTGGGCCTGATTGGACCTAACGCAATTAGCGCGTAACCCAGTTGTAATAATTGTTGTGCGATAGTGATGTCCACATGACGAAATGTATTCTATCGATAAAATTAAAAAATGACCTTAACTACCAAATAAATCTTTACCTACTTTAATAAAATCTAAAGGCAGATCTACATATATGAAAAAAACAGATAAATCCGTGGGTTGGTTAATGAATAACAAACACAAATTATATTTTTGCCAAATCATTGAATGGCGCGCACGTTCGTTCCCGCAGAATATTTATGTGAAGAGGAACAGATCAGTTGCAGCTGCCAATATTTAAATATAAAAGCCACTAACGAATTTTAAATAGATGCAATCGATATTCAACAATGACACTGTGTGTTTTCGACAGTGCAAAGGAATTGATTACAACCAAATACGGAATTGGCGATAATTGAAAATTTTCCTGGTAGAATCAACAAGGGCAAATTTAATAAGCTTTTGGTTCCAGGTATGTAACCGAATAGATAAATTACTAGTAAATTGTGTACATCGCTATAATAAAACTTGACTACAAAATATTAATAAGATCAATAAAATCATGAAATAAAATTGAAAGGTTGATATCGATATTAAATAAATTTGATTTAGTCGCAGCCCTAATGAGTATGGCATGTAGAGTTTCGGACTAATTGTTTCACCCATCGTTTGTAACTAGAAGCATAATATTTTAAATGAGACGCCCTCGCTTGCTAATAAGTTGACAAGGTCGCCATTAAGCCCGGCTTCGATCCGAGGTGACGAGGGCTTACGCTCAATGAAAAGATAGTCTAAAATGATACTATGTTTTTCATTGAAGGGATTTTAGAATTACAACTAACATAAACCGCGCTTATTTTTATACAAATAAATATTAATGCTGGTTAATTGAGATAATTACAAGTAGCTCAATGTTTAAATAACTGAAGCACCTACTAATTAAATTCGACATTAATTTCAAAACGTTATCTGTCTCTGAACTTGCTAAATATTATTTTTAGGTGTTATACATCTCCAAATAACACTCACTATAACACTGAAATATGCCGAAGCAATGCAATACCAATTTATTCTAGGTCACTATCCGAACTTCACTTTAATGCCATATGTCATATAAAAGTCAAGAACTCAGGATAATGTTCGTAGCAACAAATTACCTCGCTAGTTAACTAGGCTACGAGGCCATCTTAAATAGGGAATACATCAAATAAACAACACGGCACTTCATTTGAGACAAACATTCCCGCCACTACCGCGAAGTAATAAAACTTTATGTGTATATTGATTTTCCTCAAAGCCGACGGATGAATTTGAATAAACACGCCATGGACAAAACTCTTTGCCCACTTAGCGCACGTCTAGTTAATTCTAGGATAGTAACTAGAGTTATTTTAATGTAAACAAATCAATCTTACCATAAACACGATTAGTTACTACCGTGTAATGTCTATACTGAAGCAGGGTCAATAAACTTTACATTTTATTTTAGCAAAGTTAATCACACGTTCGCTTTTTGTAAGCAATTCTGTCATCGCTCAATATCTAGCGTTGCTACGAATCTTCCAATATATGTATTTATGTAAATTCTGTAATACGCATGAGAATTTATTCTAAAAAGTCCAATCTCGTAGCTACATCGGAACTGTCAGCAAAGCTCTTCACAAAAGTTCATTCGCAACTTGAAAGCTTTGAGTAACAAAAGGAACAACAAGTAATAAGCAGCAAGCTGAGTGGAGGCTGGAGAGTTGCCAGCTTTGGTCAGCTGGGGAACTACAACTGGAGGACCATTGACCTGCTTCTTCATGTCTTAGGTTATAAGGACCACCTGATCGACAGACTTCAAATGTCACCTTATTAATAAATATCGTCTTAGAAGTCAGCGAAATGTATCTAATGTGTAGAAATATTTCTTATAATTTATGTGAACTTTAACACGTGTATTAAGGTATCGTTATAAATACTGCTACGTGAACATTATTTTTTAACTAAGTGTCGACGTAGACCAGGTCAGTGGGTTAGTGAGCTGATCGATCGCTATATGTGGCTTAAATGTCAGTTTGCGTGTCTGATTAGTGGATCAATGACGTCACTCACTGCATAATAAATAGCAATACTTAAAAATACTCTCATTTACAATCTGGGTCCAGTAATGAATGAATGTCAGAAAAATATAGACGCTTCTAAGTAGCTCTATAAGAAAGGCACGTTTTAGTGCTTTTTACTGGTTGAATATAAACGCGTTGACTTCATCTTCAAGAGCAGACAGATGAAATACTCTATAATGTGTATTTATAGTAACTAGAAAAGTAATAACTTGCCAGGAAATGTCTGGTGAACAATAGAGCAGACAACGTCCGTACAGCACAATGGATATCACGGCCCTGACACACTGCCATCTATCGGTAACGTAGCGACACCAAATTAAAAATGTTTTTTTTTAATTAATCAAGCCTTAGCTTGTAAGAATTAAAAGGCTATTCAAATCGGAACAGGTAAAGGAATCATCAAGGAAAAGTAGATATTGTGCGATTTGCATTCTGTAGAAGCACCAATTTTATTGAACATTTTTTAGTTTGTTTTATATTTATACTGTAAAATAATACAATAACCTGATAAATTTGATAGTAAAGTTATTTTACGCTGTATTTAGTATTCACAGCGTACGCTGCAACGCAACGCTACGTAATGCAATTGCCACGGGACTGCGTCGTACATACAGAGCACAAGCCCCGCTGACCCCGGCGACATCGGGACGATCGATTCAACGAAATTTTATAGAAAAAAACATACGTTTTGAATTGTATGATAGAATGTGTTGTGTAATCTGTAGCTACAAGCAGCCTATGTCCGTTTTGGAAGTATGGTATTTGAAACCGATTTGTATTCGATATGGTTCTTTATTTATTACGGTCTTAGGTCTACTAGCGCCCTGGGCAAGATTTATATGTCGCCTACTTTACCATGACTAGGATCTCCCCCTATTAAGTGCGTTTCTGTTAGGAGCACTGGGCAATCGCCCATCTACATCTTACCCTAAGACTAGTACTGTAGCGTCACAAGTACCGGGTATATTTGGGAGAATTGGTACTAGGTCATTGGTAGTAGTTGTAAGGGTTGTTTGGTAACATTTTTTTTGGTTTGTAGACATTACTGATAGAACATTAACAACATAGTAGCCAGGAAGACGTAAAAACCTTTAGTAATTCCAATTTACTTCTCAGAAAACAAATAAGAATTCTTTTAAGAAAAAGTTGATGCATTTTTAATTAAAGTATTTGTTCACGCTTTAGAAACGTGTTAGTAAAAGACTTCAATGTTTTACTGAAGGCAAAAACGTTGCCGCAGCAAAAACCCACGGTGCTTGCTAAATATTATAAAAACGGTTCGCTTTATTCGCAATTCATTAATCTGGACACAGATTATACTGGTGACCTAGCTTCCTTTGTTTTCAAATGTCGATTATTTATTTTTAAATACTAAAATATCATGATATCTTTGTAAAATCTTGGGAATAAGTCTTAAATATGATGTAATTTTGTAAAATAAGACTTACAAGAATGGTCAGAGTTAACATTTTAAATAGCACATTTATTAATATAGACAACAATGAAAAATATTCTTTTAACTTTTTTATGTTAGTTACTTTTTCGGTACTCACAATGTTATTAATAAAGTAAAAAAAAAATGCTGTGCCAATACCTCTAGAAATATAACGAGAAAATGGTCAAAGAAATGAAAGAACAATTTTCTACTACTTAATAACAAATTCCTGACCACACTTGTTTGTGAAGAAATTTCATTAAAAGCGATGAGCCTAATATTTGTTGAATGAGAACACTACAGGCGATGTGACGTCACTAGCATGGCTAGATAGTTTAGGATAGTCACACTAGGGTAGCACATTGAGGCAGAGCAATGTACACAGTACTGCTTTTGAATACATACTGTCAAGTTGGTATTCTTTCTTGGCGTGTCTACTACTCTATTACTACCTCACTGTGAAACTGGAATATGCGCTAATCATAATAAGCCTTTATTACACGGCAGTCCGAGTGGTTTATAATTGGCTGCCCTTCTCAATTACGATCGTAATTTGTTTAATCACAGACGAGGAGTTAATTACAAAGAACAATATACATTATTGAAATATTGAACCATTAATTTAATGCTCGCTTTTTAATTAAATAAATCTTTAAAATTAATAAATCAAACTATTCTTGTTACATCACTGATTTATCGTTAGTCTTTAGCTATAATAAAACCTTTATATCCGTTACGTAATATTATAATTAAAAATATATTTGATGTCATATTGCTGACAGAATTCGAAGCTATGTTAGAAAGGGTACGGCTTCAGGGGAAATGCGATCCAATCCGAAAGAGGGGATAGTAAGACTTCTTACTGACATAAAATGTTAACCAATATGTCTGCAAAGTTAAATCCATGTAACACAATGTACAAAAACTCGGATTAACTTCTTAATTCTTCAATTATGATAATGTGATAATTTATTTTGCAAATGTAAGTCTGTTTAAAATTATTTTTAATTTCTAAGAAAATACAGATATAAAAAAACAATGTCCACTGTAAATAACTGACGGAAAAACACCTGAACACGTAAATAACTCTCTTATCTACATTCATAGTCAAGCGGAAAGAAATAATTTAGTTGCGGTGAGTATTTACATGACTTATAAAATTTTATGTTTCTTGTGCAGCACGACATTATATTGTTACTAGCTTTGGATCGCGAATTAAAAAAAATAATCAAAAGTCTGAACCCTATGTGTTCTTCCAGACTATGTATCGCATAGTCTGGACATCTGTACCAAATTTCATCGAAATCCCTTTAGCCGTTTAGGCTACAAACTCTAACAAACATCCATCTATCCATCCATCCATCTAAACTTTCACATTTATAATATTAGTATGATTATAACAAGTATTCGACATTTTCTACATTCGTTATGAATACTAGGATTACTTTTTTTTACGAGTTATTTATTCTAATATCTATCATATTTTTAAACTTATTGCATTCGACATAAAATAGGACAAAATATTGTTTCGTTTTTGTTTAGTATCGAATTTTGTTTCCATCAGATAATTCAGTCCTTATTCAATTCGATCTTAAATTTTCTATTATAAATCTACATTCAAAATTAGCTATCATGTATGTATACTGTATATCTACAATCACGAGGAACACGTATTCACCTACTGTATTTATTTTAGGTAACGTGTAACTTCAAAAGTTTGTCATGTCTGTCTGCTACAATTAACGCATCACAAGTCGTGCTCTATAACTCTATGCGATTTCCGTATAATTTACCACCACATCGACAATGTCAGCACATTACAAGGGCACTGATATGAAAAGTCACGCTTTCGCTTTTCAACTATTCCCACTGATTATCTATACCTAATTGTTACTCGTTTCATTTGGTTAATTTCAACGCACACTCATGTACTTACTAACTTTCGCCCGCGACTCCTTCCGCGTGGAATTAATAAAAACAAAAGCAAGTAGCCTATGTGTTCTTCTAGACTATGTTCTATATCTATGCCAAATTTCATTAAGACCGTTCAACCGTTTAGGCTACAAACTCTAACAAACATCTATCCATCCATCCATCCATCTAAACTATCGCATTTACAATATTAGTATGATTACGTTTATGAATAGCAATAAGTTCCTAATTACATATGAAAAAGACAACAAGAAGGAGTACAAAAATAATATGAATCATATGAAAGTCATTCCATTAGATGCATTTCATTTAGACATGCGATGGGCTTGGCGCAAGGCTAGGTTACCTGGACCTCCATTTCATCAAGTATATTTATTTCATTTAGTAAATACTCGTATGTAAGCTTTATTACTAATAGCATATAACCATCTATTCAGAGTTCAGAGATATTGTCAAAAGAATCATGACATTTAACAAATTAATCTCAGAGGAAATATTTTAAAAAATCACAGTTATTCTGCGCAGTTACGATCGTCGTCCCATTTTTTAGTTATTTTTTTTCATTATATACAAAACTTGTTGGATTTAACAATACTTGCACGAGCCAAGTTATCTTCATTAGCCGTTCACATCAAATTGACTAAATAATTACACAGATGTTAAACTCTAGTTTACACAAATGCATAACAAATTTTTTGTAGATCATATCAATAATTACATAGAGCTATGCTTATTGTAACATATTATTGTAAATTGAACAAATTTTTCGTGTTGTGTGAATTTATACTAACTGATAAATAAACCAAATTCAGAAAACATGTAGCGATTTTATGACAACCTCGAGATGAACGCATTTGTTTAGTTTTTCTAATCTGTTCCTAAAAATGTAGAAATTAGATTACCGTACTGATTCTAAAGAGTGTTGTCGTGAGATTAACGATGTCCTCGACAAATTAGACTTCGAAGGTTATCCTAATACGTTGGATAAACCAAAATAACTTTGCGAAACAAAACTAATAGTCCTCCCAGTCTAAAGATTGAAACTAATGGTTCCAGACCGAAATAGCAAATGTAAATCACAGCTCCTTAGTAAATTACATTTACTAGACTAACGATTAGGGGCGGAGGGCAACCTTTTTTCATATGGATTTGTATTGCAGTTAGGGAACGCCGTAGAAATCTCGCCCAGAGCGCCTGTAATTCTAAAACCGGCCAAGCTATCGCTTAATTATGTTTGAAATAATTTTTAATCACATAATTACAGGAAAAATAATGTGATGGAACAAAAACTCGAGTAGGAAACTTTGAGAATTTCGCATATTTTTCTAATTTAAATTAAACATGCCCGCTATCCAGACGCGATGCTATCAGCTTGTCTCAATCTCAAGTCATGTCGCGGTTTCCCAAGCCGTGACGCACGCGCAGCGCAGATGTACTGTGCTAACGACTGAACATTGTGTGAACTATTATTAATTGTTCACACATTTAAGCTCTCACATTCTGTGACGCAATTTACCACAGATTATATTCTTTGGTTGCATTTAATCTTAGCTTAAAACACAAGCGTTTAACAACAGTTTTTAATCGGTAGAGTACATATAATTTCTTAAAAGCAGACGAATTCGCGTGTAACGGTTAGTGGCATATACGTAGAAATGTATTGTTAGAGTAAGTAATTTACTTAAACTATTATGATCAAGAGTCACGTAGCCTCTATCACATAACGAGACACAAACTACTAGCGAACTAACGTTAGATATGTTTTAAGATATTTTAATACATTACGTTATTTTTACGAAAGAATAAGCGTACGTACATTAATATTTCGTCGTTATTACTACAAGATAAGTGAAAATGAAGTGGCGTTCACCACCTACAAAGCAATCTACATTACAATTCAAACCGCAAAGCGCTTAATACTTTCAACGCGGACGCTTTAACATCGACTCTAATTTCCTCGCGAAGTTCCACGAGGTTTTATTTTTATCCGGAAAATAAAATTGTATTACGTAATCGAAAAAGGTATCGGAGATACGTCCTGCATAACAATTTCAATTCGTGTTTTTGTCGTTTCGATTATAACGAATAAACGCAATTTACTTATGCATATCTAAGTGCCTAATTTAAAAATCTAAGAGAATAAATTGAAAAAAACCTTCTCGCAGTAACAATTAAAACTGTGAAAAATTACATAAAAGAATTGCAAATAAGATATCCACTGTTATCCATATTTATCTTGAAGAACATGCTTGTTAAATCCGAGCGCAGGATATTGACATGTTAATTTAATTTGTTTGAACGTGTGACGATATAGGCGAGGGATTTATTGAGCCACTCTATCACCGTTAGGGCAATGTATCAACAAGCGCTGTATCAATCAGGCTGCGAGTGAATTATGCGAACGAGCGCTTCCAGAAAACTCGTGGACGAGAACCACCGCCACGCATCGGTGCACACGCTACTGCTACAAACACAGGGCTGTCAATATTTACAAATAATTACTCTTTGTAGTGTAAAAATGTAAGAAACAAACGACAATTTAATCGACTCAATGTTAACCATCAGAAGAATTAACTAAGAAGAGTTAAATAATTAAATCAAGAATATTGGCTACTACGAAGGATGAAATGCTGACGGGATTTAATACTTCTATGTCAACCTCTTTCACGAATCTAAGGTCACGTCTCCTACATCCTAGCCCAGATTACTAAGTTCATCTCTCATCAGACATAAATAAAATAAGTTTTTATGTATATAGAAAATGAGAGCAGCCCTGCAGGGCGGGCGTGTCGGCCTTGCTCCGAGGTCGTGAGCGCATCCTGTTGTCACTGCAATTTGCATCGCCCGCCCGGCCCGCGGCTGCACTCAAATGCACTAAAGTGTCTTAGTACAATATCATTCACTCGATCTAAATTTTCAGACATATTTTTGCTAAGTAAGTATTGATAATAGATAATGGAGAGTTGTTGCAAAAAACCATTTATTATGTCTAATAAATTTATCACATTCCACAGAATGGGCGAAATATGATCATAAATCGAAGAACAAATTATAAAACATTCACTTACGAGGCCTTTTTTTAACAATAATTAGAACCACATTATGCATTAGCCCTTAGGCTAGTACTTAAACAATATGACATCGAGTTCCCCACACTGTTATAGTGCATGAACCATTTGTACCATTATCAGCAACAGATTAGCATCACAAACAGACTGTTGCCGTCATTCTTTATTATACGACAAAAGTGATTATACTCAGGTTCTATAGAAAACTGTATTTAATTTTGTTTAAAATAAACTAAGTCATAACATACCCACTCTAATTAAGAAAAATCATTCATCTTAAAAACTGAATAAATGTTAGATTAAAAGAAATTTTTGTGAGATAATCTAGGAATAGCAGATTTCAGTAATATGCTAAAGGTATATCTACTATCTATTTATGTTGGTACTCAAGAGCTTATGTAATCAGGAAACTGTAGCCTGTAAGAAGTCAGCCACGTGTTCACACCAATAAAACTTGTAACGACTCTTTTACTACTGTTTCGCTCACGTTTTAAATAGCTGTAATACAAATTAAGTCATGACTTAACATTACTTTTAGCAATAAACTCAAATAACGTACATCATAAACATGGCTGTGGTTTTCATTATTTGCTTGTCAATAATCTTCGATCTCGTTAGTTTAGTTAGTTATACCCAGCACATTTTGCTATCAAATACAGCGTACAGACAGCATAATAATCATTCGTCCAACACAAAGAGCTATAAAAATATAAACCAGAAACCGCAGGATATTTACTGCAATTTTACTTTGTTACAATCAAGGACGTTAGTTGTCTCTACAAAACGATTGTCTCTAGTAAGAGGAATAGTAACTTACTGGAAAAAAATTATTGAAACCTCATTCTTCCATATTTATCATAAGACATTAAAGAAATTTGTTTCCAAACCGATTCTTCATATTTATTATATAGCCTTAGTTATTTAGTCAATGTAGTTTCTAATAATGATTATTTTGAAATCGGTCCATGTAAAAATTCAAATATTTTCACTTTATAATATTAGTATAGATAATTACAGCTTAGAAACGAATAGAGGCGATACAACAGGTCATATGAAACAAAAGAAAATCTGACTGTCAAATATTATTAGGGAAATAGATTGATCGATTGGAATAGGCCACAAGCTAAGTGGGCTAATATTGTACACCGATTTGGGACAATTTTAGAAATACCGATCCAAGGTCAGTCGCTGGAATATGGATTGTTATTGCTACGGAAAATGTAACAATCGCATTCTAATTTAGTTGATTTGTAAAAACACAAAATGAATCGTAGAAAACGTTTATCTGTAATAATCTTTGGATTGCTTGAGGTAAACTTTTGATTGATTAAAAGCTTTTCAGATTCCAAAGTAAAAGGATTGAGTCACTTTGAGATAGATGGGGCCTGGTTATTGGCCAGTGGCACGCGACCTGCCATACCTGATAAAATGAAATGAAATAAATATTTTTAAAATTAAAGTACGGCATCGTGAAAAAGAGACCGACGGTGGCTCACTTGACTTGTAATCTACAAGTCCTGGGTTCAAATCTCTTCATATACTAATATGTTTTAACATATATTTAGCCGACATTCTTGACCATGAAGGAACATCGTGATGTAACCTGTAGATATCTGCGATGAAATTTAGATATGTGTAAAGTTGTCCTGCAGTAGGCCAGCGTGGTTGACTATGGCTTAATCACCCCTAACTGAGGGTAGACTTCGAGCCCCTCAGTGGGGAAGTAATAAGCTGATAATGATCCTGAAAGATATTTTTCGTACGAATTAAGGATTAAAATCGATTTTAATGTCTAATTTTATCTTGTTTGATATCAACGACCTAACCGTTTGAAGTTGTTCAACCATGCATTAACCTGTTTATGAGAGAACACGTTAAGCTTGGGTTTTAGATTTAAAAATAATAGAAGTAATTTTTTATGGTACAAGATTAAAAAATGATAATTCTGTACGACGTAAAAGCAAGCTTATGCAGAACTGAACTTTTTTACCTAAGGATTTATTTTATTGAAACAAGAAACAAGCAATACCAGTTGAGATTCGAACGAATGATAATTGAGAAAGCCTTTTGGAAAGTTAATAGTGGTAATATATAACAATACCTCCCTTGCAAGGAAACATAAATAAGTGATTATAATAAATAGTAAATAGCCATAAAACTAAAAGCATTCAGTTTACTAGTAAGATGACATCAGAAGGCTGTCCCTCCCCCGCACATCCCCTCCCCCGCCTTTCGTATCTACTCACCACGATACCCATTTCCTTAGTCCTCATAAAATAATACAACCAATTTAAAGTTCTATTCTAGTTCCTTCTATACTAGCTGATTTCCGCGACATCGTCGATTAAGAAGCCTATTATATTAAAAAGATAACCAAATGAAGAGGAACATATTAAAAATGATAATTATGTTCGTAACCTAGAAGAATATAGAATTCTTATGAAAATAATATTCAAATAACTAACATGTGGGAGTCACCGCTGTCACCCTCTAACGTCAACTAGCGATCTTTTACGGTTCAATAATTTTCTGCTCGTTTACCGTAAGAATAAATTACATTAATAATATGTTTGATTGAGTCCACACAAATGGGCGATTTATACACGAAAACAATTTAAAAAACATAGCAAATTATTTGTTTTCCATATAACAGATTAAATTTTGCCGAAGTGAATTGTAAAGTCGTCAATTTTCATATCGAAAAAAGTCACTTACAAATTGACGTGCAAAATTGTTTAGGTGTTATTAAGGATTTAAATGAACATAGAATGAGTATTGTAATTCATATATGGATACATAATTTTCACATGAATGTATCATTTATTCATAAGTAATGTAATATGCTAATGTACAGACAGACAGACGACGCGAGACAACGTTTACGTAAAACTTGAAATAATATCGCAGGTGTTAATATTCGCTTTAAAGTGATTGTAAAGGTAATGAGTTTGTTAAGAGCGTTCAGCGTTGTTTTAACATGAAGACAAGAGCTATTTGAAATTCATTATTCATTTATGAACTTAGGGTTAACTATAACATTACCTATAAACATTTTACATTAAGCTCTCAAGGAATAACAATGAAATTAAAAATTACACTATCGCCTGGTGTGTTCAGAGCAATTAAGTTATCCCCTTAGTGTAGATTTAGTACGAGTAAGCTACACCACGGGACTCCCTTAGCAGTGGAACTATAAGAATTTAAGATTATTTATTGGTTCATAAAAAGCTGTAAATTTCATCCCGACCACGACGCCAATGGTGCTTTATAGCCAAAGTTTTTATCTTAGAAAAGGTAAATAAAACTTCGGAACTTGTACAGTAGCTATAAAATAAAGGAACCTATTATTTCATATTTAATGCTAAAACATTACATTTGTTTGCTTATTTCTTATTCGTCATTGTTTGTCGTAATATTTTGCAAGTTGAAATGAATTGTTCATAAGTGATTAGCCACATATATCAAAACAACTCCAATTTGTAAAACACTTGATACGATCATAATTTTACTTTATAGACTAATTCATCCCCTATTAAGAATTTATAAGTTACCCACCGTAT
>LD689102.1:1536186-1549149 GCA_003118335.3 Papilio memnon
TGCTGTAATTGCTGACATCTTAGGCAACAAAGAAGTGCGTGTTTACGCTTTATTATATTAGTATAGATTAACAAAAAATCTAGTGATATTAAAAAAAAAATCTAGAATAAAAGGTAAACATTATTGTTTCGCATAGTAATCTTATTGAATAACAAGAAGTATAGAAATTGATAAGAAGATGTAATACACCAGGTGCTGATAAGCTCTAAAACAGGAAATAATGTTGAACAAATCTGAAAAAAAAAATAATAAAAATGATTTATTTATTTTGCTAAAAACCTACAAAGCTGACTACGAACAATTAAAGTAGTTTTGTAGCGCAACAAAAGACATCAACGAGATCAACATAACTGTCAATATTGTGAAGTACTGAACATTGTAATGTGTGTTAATATGCCGCAACAATTATCGCTGAGACTGTTGCAGTGTTGCTTGACGCGAGCTCCATTGAAACGTAACAATATCACGCTGTCCATTTGTCCGTTTACATGCACGAACAAGATTAATGACCAGTGTAATCGGTAATTGTGCAAAAACTTAACCAGTTTACACCGAGCAGGCAATGGAGCGTACACAACGATATTGTCAATTGCCAAAATAGGCCGTTTGATTAGCATAACTTGTTAAAAAACAAATTAATTGACAGGATATATTTTACAGTCGAGTTATTTCTGTTTTCATAAGCGTTTTCTACCACTAATTGATAGACAAATGCGTATAAGTTTTTTTTCTTCTAACTATAAAGTTCTATAAACTCAGTCTATTATATGTCTAGTAGCTATTAACTCGAAAGAACTAGCTATATAAAAAATGTGCGAAGTGTCAAACATGCGACTGATTGACCGCTTTTAAGTAAAGTGAATATAAAAATAGCGTGAAACTATAGTTAATAAGCGATTGTTGCAGCTAACTGAGTTTTAAGTTGGCACAATGGCGGCTAACGAGCGCAGGAAATGACTGATTTGATCGTGATTATGGCTATCATCCGACGGCGTCTACATAATGTGACCACTTTCCCGTGCCCTATGGCCGGATGAAAGTGATGCTGTGTACATGAGCGTGGTCATAACGTTAATTGACCTAGAGATTTGCATTATTAACATTTAAGTAACGCAAATACATCATAAATAACCACCAAAAATTTAAGACTCAATTACCCTAGGCTTAGATAAGTAAATTGGTCCATAAATGAAATAATTGATGATCAAATTGCAACATACTTTAACGAAATAAAAAATATATGAAACCATACACTAATTTGTTTACAGCATGCTGGCAATGAGCTACTTTTAAAATGTAGTGGTGAGTCAGTGGTAAATGCTATGGACTATGGTGAGTATGGTGGACTATCCTAACCACAAGAGATGGACTCACCACGCGAGCGTATGGACAGCGCGAAGGCGAGCGCGGGCCACGCCGCGTCTCCGCTCTGTGCGCCCGCTGGCGGCCACCATCAAAGTTTTACACATATTAAACTTCAATAACCTTAATCCTTAGTTAACGATGGATATGTAACACAAATTAACCTGGAGTTAGATATTAAAAAAAACACATAATTCTAGGACTTATCTAAAAATTAGTAGAGTTCATAATTTAAACAAGAACGTAAATGATTCATTCCCTGCATCGTATCAAACACGATACAATTGTTATTGATCTGTTAGGTTTAGTAAAGAACCGTGAATGCGCACGTGTTGTTGTCAGTGCAAACAATACTTAGCTTACACAGCTCAAGTTTTGTTTGGAGCTTTCTATGGAAAGCCTCTTACACTTTGACTATAGTTTTATTGTCTGTTGTGCAAAAAATACAACTGTATTAGAAACACAGTTAAAGAAATACTATAAGTAAATTTGTATGACTTATTTATCGCATATTTATTTATGGTCAAGATTCAGGATTGCATTTGTAAAATCAACTTTCCAAATCAACTAGTTTGTTTAACCTAATCGATAGTTCCGGCCAGTCGTTGTATTTACTTTGCAATTTTTTATGCTTTACTTTGATTATAACGAAAACAAAAACATAATCAATTGTTCACAATTCATTGAACTCAGTAAGAAGTGAACAAAAAAAGTTTTTGAACTGTTTACAACTAATTATTTTAGGTTGTTCATGCGTAGCATTAGTATACGTGTTTAAAACATGAAATCATTCCCTTTTATGTGTGACGCAGTTCCGGAGTTGCGTGGCGGGATCCCGGCTAGTGAGGGAGTGGGGCAGTGACGTCACGGGCCGCGATAACCACCTCTTCGGGCGCGCTGTTCCACGATCAAAATGGCGCGGCTACAAAGCGATCGCTTTCGTTATCACTGTGACCACTCGCTCCGTTCACAGCGAGGTGAGGGTGAACGTCTCAAATGTAGAGCGTAGGTAACGTGCTCTAGGACGATATCGATTCAAATTTCCTAACCGGCAGTTCAACGGACGCTTGTAATCAAAGCGAGAGCAAAAGAACTATGTATTTAATCAACTATGAAATTATACACTCAAGTTTCACTCAATCATCCTTCCGACGTATGTATCCAACCTTCTAATAAGGCCTGGTGTATTAGCATTTTTAAATGGGAATTTTTTCAAAGCCGGTCAGGTTAGGTCAACTGAATAGTTCAATTGTTCAGTCAAAAAAAATCTTCTGTAGCTGGCTTTAGTAGTATGTATTAATGTTTAAGACAAGCGCACGATGTTAAACTAACACGGACTCACAATTTGCTAGATAACAGCGAGAAAAACGTTTTATGATTACACATTAAATATCCACGCACTAAATACGATTTAAAAGTACGCACGCACTTTCATACTGCTAAGAAAACACACATTATAACCGTACTACTCGATAAAGCTGTTTCCAGATTTGAGAAACATTTTAATTTAGAAACATTTTTTCAATCGGTGTATAATCGAAAGTAAAACTGGCAGTACAATAATCACGTGGTATTGTAAAAAGACGTAATGAAGCACACTTATCACATTTGGGCGGGAATTAGATCGGAAACCAGGCCTGGCCAGATAATTGAATCAGATAAAAATGCTTTCTCTGTGAGGTAAATTATGCGTCAAATTGTTGGAAAACTGTCACCGAACGGTGGTTATTCTCTTTTTTTAAATGAAACTCTGTTAGAAATGACTTGAAACCACGAGATTCCGAAGCTTTGTGTTGAGAAGTTTGTTAATCTTATTGTGCTACTTTGTTTATTATTTAAAACCAAATGAAGACATTCCTGTCCTTGAGTGCAGCCGCGTTTACTTTTACAAGTTAGCGGCTTAGTGGTGAGTTGTGACACCTGCCGCGGTCACACGGCAGGGGGCGCAGGGGGCACAAGGGGCGCGGGGGACAGGAGGGGCTCCTGTCCCGTGTCCCGTGGCGCGTGCTTCCGGCACCGCAGCGCGTACTGCGCTCGGCCCGCTAAGGAATGCCACAAAAGAAAAGTTTTAAACAAGCGTTTTATCAACATTTAGTGTTGGAATACGCGTGATACATCAGTACAACGGCGTCCTGATATAGTCAACACAACAAACATAACTAATGTTTAGCGGTTCAAATCTACGTAACACGTATCACGATTGCCTCAATTTACTAACAAAAAACTGATGATTTTAACATCATTATTTAAAAATAAACTTCAAATTTAGTTTAGTCATTTAATGAAAGATTGATTGCCATATTTTACTTTTATATAACACGCTATAATCAGTCAAATTAACAGTGACACGGCTACTGCACCATGACATCGTGTCGAAAGGGAGAAGAAAGTGTGACGTCGTTTGCTGAGAACCTCGTTGTAACCGCGACCGCACTGCTTGTGACCACCGGAACCGATGAAACACCGATTAAAGTCAATAATGGAAAGATGATTTAATATTGAAACAACAAATTAATGATAATGCATATGGATGTCTACATACTGAGGGTGGTACATACTTAACCGACCCTTCAGAGTGAAGAGAGTTCTAGAGTCATCAATTACGCCATATTTAAAGCGTAAACAGTTCATTATGTAGTGCTTCGGATGAGCCTCCAGTGTAGCGACTTGCGAGATGCTTGCTCGGCCCGGTCTGGCGCAAGTGCTGCTCAGCGGAGCGAAGACCAGCCAGAGACGATACGGTTATTTTAGCAATCGATTAACTAACTACTTTGTTTATAAATATCAGAATCGTATCCTGAGTTATTGAATATTTCTGGCAGTGTATTATAGTAATAATCCTTCATCTATCCAATTTTTCTATCAACAATATCCAGCCATTATTAAAATAAAATTCAATAGGTCGAAAAGGGTTGTTTTATAATTTAATGTTATGTGAACTTGTGTGATAATGCATTATTGCACAAGAACATTATACTAAACGATACAATAAGAACGAACAGAACAATATTGTTATTGTAAAACAATGAGCCCGCGCTACGCTGCCGCTCTCATAACTGTTTGGTGAGCGAGCGAATGCTGCGTCGCGATTTGATTCATTTTGTTTTATGTCAATAAATTAATTCAACTTATAGCAACGCACATTGTTGTGAGATACACATCGTAAACATATGATAATGAGAACAATTCACTGATACTACGTGATAGTACGAGTAGTAATTAAGTAATGAAGCATTAAGCTGTGAGATTGACGAGCAGAGGGTCTTGTAGGAACAATGGGCCGTCAGCCGACAGCGCCGCACCGATAGTATCGCCCGCGTCGCTACCGGACAAGGACAAGTGTCTATTCAAAACGGTATAACTACCTTCACGTTTGCTGTGTTGCAAGTATCGTATGCTTCAGACTGGAAGTTGAAGTCTTCGAATAAACAATTGTCCAAGCATAATTGCACAGGTCAGGGTGTTACACCATCGGGAAAGGAAATGGTCGTTAATCGATGACAATGTAGAGCCGGACTTTAGCAGCCGACAGCGGCTTTTGCAAGATAATTAAAATTGTTGCCAATGGAAATTCTGAATGCCGTCACGCGAATTGAACCTTAAACCACATTTCAACAATTGCCTAATTTATAACAATGATTTCACAACGCGAATGTATTGTGTTAGTTAATAAAAGTCTAGTTCAGTTAACACTATTTTAATAACATAAAGTTGATTTATTCATTCAACAAATCTCAATTCATTATCTACTTATCAGTAGCTTACACAGAAGAAGTACTAAAGACTACCTTTTCCTTCCTTTGCCAATGGTTTCAAAACATGAATAAACAATGATGTTAGCAGAAAACAAAATAAAGTCCCCGGTCATCAAAGTCCATTTTGCTTACAATGGGGACAAAAACAAAAAAGGATATGAACAATGCTTTGTTGCAATGAAGCTTGTTTTTGCAACGACTTTTAAAGATTTATCGCGATTCGCAACGACGAAACACTTACAATAACATTTAAGAAAAACTTGCAATTCATCTGTCCGTCTCAATCCTTTGTGGAAATGGAGGTTTTATTTTTTTACTTTGAACTTCGTTGTCTGTATCAATAATGTTTATATTGCAACGACAATGGTCCAAGATCATACGTATATGGTAAATTAAACCATGATCTTGATAATTTCAGGAATAATGTTTTTAAATAATGGAAAAGGCCTAGAAAAAGTTTGTTTTATTTGAGCACATTCACTGTAGGACGTGATTGTTGCATGCAATTCATAGGGTTGATGTTAAATAAATTATTAGAAATTTCAAGTATATTTAAAAGTTATTATTCTCGAAGTTAATATAACTGCGATTATTTTGAAATCTTTATATTGTTTCAAATTATCAATAGGCATTATACAGTAAAGATGACTATAATACAAGTTGGGTTTTTTAGAAAAACCTTCACCAAAGGACACCCTCAGAAGCCACAGAATAAAACACTACAGTCATAATTAACCTAGTTGTGAATCTATTGTACGAAGTATGTGCTGAGTGTACGCAGGAACATCCCTGACCCTGCTGCAAGCCTGTGACGTGTGCGTGCCTTACACGTAATTAACCATTACGTACGAGTTGCAGCCTTTGTCCACAGTTCGACGACCTGACCATTAATTGTTATATTTGATTATTTTTTCATTCAACATTTTTTAATGGTTTAACGCTATTATTATGCTAATACTCGCAAAGAAAAAAGGAGTCTTGGAAAGGGTGTTGTTTAGAGTTGTGGATGGATCTTTGAGGGTGAATGAAGCTTACTGCACGTCGGTTGCTTTAGACTGCAGAGGCAGACCAGAAGGGATTCACAGTGACGTATCACGCCGTTACAAATTATTTTCAATTTTCATCCAATAATTCAGCGGAATTCGCGAAATGAGGTAAAACATTATTAAGCGACAGCGGAACCCAATTACACGATACTGTTAACTTCGACCGCTATAGTTCGCTTCGGCCGCGTTGTCGATTGGGAAATTACGATTTCAATTATGGACAGATTAATGTTCGTCGTCCATTGCACGCGAGCTGGCCCGCCGCCGACACAGGCTCGTGACGAAACCGGCGATGGATATAGCCCGTTACTTGATAGATTATGACGGAACTTTCATAGTGCCCGACTGACCGGGTTTCACATGGGAAAATGTCATCATTGTTGCCCGTAAGTCCCTTCTAATGCCAGATGTAGAGTAATAGACTAGCGCAGACAGACGTCAACCATCCAGATTTATCAAATATCATTTCATATAATCTAGTTAGATAAACAAGCAACAATATTTAACCATACATATAACATGCAAAAATATCCCGTACCTTGTGTCCGTATAGACGGGGCCAGGAACGCTAGCGCGGCTATCCATAGCGGTACCGCCATATTGCTAGCGCACCATGCCGGCTCCGCGCCGCACCGCACCGGGCCCGCAGCGCACCAACGCCGCAATGTATTGCTGTTTGACCGCAGCTTCACCTGTACACGACAGACCGTGAGCAAAATAAAATTGCCAAGTTTGCTATACTAGAATTTGATAGCGGATGTTCTAACAGGATGCTTTGTGTGTCAGCTAGGACTTGCTAGCTTATAAGCGCCATGCGGTGATTTTCTTCCGTTCCCATTAATCTAAAGACTGCATTAAATCTAGTATAATCTATACCCATCTCTGACATTAATATTGTTTAAGCAACGGCTTACTGTAAGCACTTAGCAGCACTTCAAGCTCTGTAGGCACGCAGCGCGCACGCCGCGCCTTGTCTTACCTTAGTATTTAGAAAGCGGAAAAATATATCAAAATCGAGTCGACCATCTCTCGCTAATTTCGCTTTCTTTCGAGATGGCATTTACATGTTAGACTGTTGAATTGTGCTCTGTACTCTATGGGTGTAATGATGCCCGGTTGCGAAACTGACTATCTAATGCGATGATACTGCCATGCCTGTACTACCAGTATTTGCAGGAATATTTTTTAAATGTTATGAATTATTCTTGAGGTCAAGTATAAGGTCATTGAACTCTAAACAATAGAAAAAAATGCAACAGTACAAAATATGCCACTTAACACCTGTTTTATTTGCACAGTGTCAATATTGCATATTACATCTCCTTGTTGCATTGCTCTGTGTGCTTGTGTGTATAACAGTGGTTCCGAGCGAGTGGCGCCGCCGGTCACGCCGCGCCAGCGCCGCGCCAGCGCCGCGCCGCGCTCACTCGCTTCTTACTCGATATGCTTCTTAACTAAACGTTATTGTTTCATACTAGCATTTTTATTTACTTGATAGGAAGACTTATTTAAACAAGTAAACGGTAGGATAAATAAAATTTAAGATGCAATTTTGCAAACCGTCTCGTTAGATAATGATATGAGCAAATCATTTTCTTGTAACAGATAAACGGGCAATTCCTGGCGCCTAAAAGCGCAAAGCTCGGTATTTGTAGCGTCAGGAACTTGCTAGAAGCGCTGGAGTGTATCACGATCGCCCACCCCTCGGCCCTTCCCGTGTCCCGGGGACAAACAGGTTGTACTTCCTACACCCGTCCATTCTCCCGGTTTCATTAGTGATCAGTGAAGCTTTGGGGAAGAAATTATTATATTTATACTGTATTATACGGCTCCAATTTAGTAATGACTATTATGATTACATTACTTTCACGTAAATTTGTGCTAAAAAGTTAAAAACTCGCAAGCCATGTGCTGAATGTATGTAAGTAACTGATGTTTACAAACTTTCAGTGTCGAGTTGAAATAAATATGCCTGTACTGTTGATCAATTCATCATAAGCAGTGATCGGTGACAGCCGACAGCTCGCAGCACGCGACAACCCTGAGACCCTGACCCTGATTCAATGCACTCGATCATTGACCGACAATGTATCGACAATGCACCATACTTGTCGGTAATTACTTATTGTTTACTTTAACACGGTAACCAACACATTACATTAGTCTAGAGAGATGTTTTATAATATGAAATACAATTTAAAATATCCGCTTTTAAGACTCGACCAAGTAAACTATTACATACGCAACTAAATTGTTCTTTGTTTTGTAAAATATGGCTTGATAATGTCACTCTAAGTACAGGTATATGCCTAAGATATGCTCTACATGTAAAAATGATTACGTCTCAGTGCCGTTTCTATGTATTATGCTACCTATCGATAACAAACTTCGCCAGTTTATAATCCCTAAAATAAAATGTCAAAAACCGTTTATTTCAAATCCATTGGTCCGAAGTCCGAGGTACCGCTTAATTGGAAATGGCATTTAGAAATCATATAGCTTTTCCACACAATTTTGTTTGAAGGCGATTTCGGCGCCAAAAATAGACAACTGACGCACAGAACAGACTGATAAGCTTAGAATTTCATTTGTCGTGAATTTTTGTACGTTCCCTATTCGAGAACATAGAACACATTTTGCAATTAGCACACAATGCTCAAATAAAAATGTAGATTTATGTAATTATCTCCATAAAACTAACCTGATTTTTTTATTTATAGAGCCTAAGACCCACGAGGTGACAATGTAGCAACAATTATTTTATTATCTACATTTATATTCTTTTATGGGAACACATACCTCTAAACATAAATCATACACGTCTTTGTTATAATATTTTGATACTAACAGGATTATTTTTTATACGCGTACTTATTTGTTTATTTTTCATGTCCATTGTTTGTTTTTTTATAACCACGATCACGAACGTAGGCTTAAAACACTACAGGTTAAATTAGAAATATAGGGAACAATAATAGAGATCTGCTTATATGCTAAGCATTTTAACAAATTCAGTTGGGCGTTTGAGTATGTTGTATTTAAACATTTTTTTACATAAAAAAATTATCACGAATTTTTTAAAGTATAATAATAACGAAGACGTTACGGTCAGCGAGTATCCATTAGCCACTGGCCAGACATTTGCGACTCGAGTTGCGAACCGCGACTGTGTTTGAATGTGAAAAAAAAAAATTTTTCATAAACAATTCAAAGGCTTTTAATTTAGATAAAGATGTATAAAAACTACAGTTTTAGTACAGTAGTTATAACTTTGTTGTAAAACTTTTCCTTGGCCAATATGAATACAAACATTGTCGGCTTTGCAGTTTTGGTATGTTGATTTTTAAATCTTCTGCAAATAACTACAAAAACTGTTTAAATTTACTTCATTAATTTAATACAATTAACCTGTCTTATTTAAAAATAGGGGTAAGCAGATATCGCGCAGCTCGTAAATTGTCATTTTAAGCAACTGTCATTAGAACTTACCTATAAGGAAAACATTGCGTAAAATCCACAGCACATAGAATATTCACCTAAAAACTTCACGCAAACTAGTATAAACTTAGTGCACAGGCAATTAAAGTTTACGAGCGTATGTTGTCGCGGATGATCACTATAGTGGTGTGTTGCCGTCAGAGGCCCGGCTATAACTGATGGCAACTGTGGGACGGCGAGTGTCCGCTCCGCTGGGCGCCATCGGAGGGTGACCGGGGGTGGACGCAGGTCACTTACCGTTGGAATTGGGGCGGATGGGGATGGATGGTCAATGATTATCACTAAGGCGACCGTTGAATCGTTGACTCTAATTTATTTGTACTGATTTTTTTAGGAAAAGGTTATTGGTGAATAAATAGACTAAATATTTATAACGTTGTCCCGCACTTTAATTTCTTCTGAATTTTATAATGTGTAAAATACCGATACTGATTTAGTTACTTTAATTAATGTATCGCACATCGCATCGGCGTATTATAATTTTGAGATATAAGGAACAGAATATGTTAACATATATGATATTTTCCTAAACAAGAAAAGACCAGAGAAAATTGAGGCTGAAACGCTTCCCATTCCTGTTAGCTAATAGTGGAAATCGAACCCGAACGTGCAGATTACAAGTCAAATGTTTAACCCAAGGTCTACCGTCGATTATGTGAAATAAATGAAGAAAAGTGTCTACTTTATAACAATAATAATTTTTAGATTGTCCTAATAACAAAATTGTACTTGATTTATCTCTAGCAATTACAATAATATCAAATAATTCTAATCCTTATAAAATAATAAAATACTACCATAGTCGTGTCATGTTTAATTTTTAGTTAGTTATCTGTAGTGTCATAAATATTCTGTCTTGTCTATATTGAAACGTCAATTGTTGAATGTGTCAATTGTGCTGTTGCATCTTTTTGTGTATTTTTTTCTTCTATGAAAAAAACTATTAAACTTTCCAACTTCCTATTATCACAGTTATGACTGTAACATATTCCATAATATTTTCCTTTTTGGATTTGTTAGTAAAGTAATAGTAAACTTTCAAGATAAACATGGCCGAACTAAGTGCAATGAACTCCGGTAGTAGAGCAAATGATGAAGATAATTCAAAGAGGAATGATTTTATTAAACAAGAAGTGGAGGTACCAGTAAAACGAGAACCTGTCGATTGTTTAGTGTGCGCGGATCGTAATGCGGATGGTTTCGAGATACATAGTACCAAAACAGTAGTGTCCAACATAACTCTTTACGAATTCCTGTGCAAACTATCTCAAGCCATCTTAACTAACTGCGAGAATTATTCTAAATATGTGTGTAAGACTTGTTATGATCTTGTCAATGAACTTGAACGCGCTGAAAAAGAATACAAGAAGTTAAAAGACACTTTCGAAGCTATTATAAATAAAAATCCGTTGTTCGATTGTCGAACCACGTCTTCCTTGTGTACAGTCAAAAACGAAGTGTTTGATATTGTGTATGATGACTTGTGTAAAACAGATAATGATTCTGAGGATGAGCCTCTAGCGCTCACCAAACACAAGCGGCAGAGGAAAGTTGACAAGCGAAGAAAGAAATCGAGTGCCGAAGTCAAACGCAGAAAGAGGCACAAAGTCGACAAGGATAGGTTAGGATATAATTTATACTACTTGTTTTTCATACTGCATTTACATTTAAACACTTTAGTATAGAAGAAATGACCTAATGTAGTAATTTTGCATTTGTTTACAGTTGGGAGTGTAACATATGTGGGCTTGTGGGGCCGAGCGGTGGGGCTGATGCATTTCAGGCCCACGTCTTGTCTTCTCATGGCACAGATGATGCAGAATTTAAGGATGTCAAAAAAGAAGACATACTTGATGAGTATAATAAACCATTTTACGCCATTTACTATATTATTTACAATGTTGTATTAAAATAGTAATTATTTACCACTAGCTTTCGCCCGCGACTCCATCCGCATGGGATTAAAAAAAACGAATGTTAGTAGCCTATGTATTCTTCCAAACTATCCTCTATATCTATACCAAATTTCATCTAAATCCATTCAGCCGTTTAGACTGCAAACTCTAACAAACATCCATCCATCCATCTAAACTTTCGCATTTATGATAATAGTATGATGAACATTATATCAAGATAGTGATATATAATATAGAATATTTAATGCAAATTCTTATAAATTTTATTAAATTAGTCTATCAAATAAAATAATATGAAATACTGCTAAGCCTTATCTTCCATGTCTCTCTATATTTAAGAAGAATTTGTACCATTTATTAACATTTTCAATTTAAAGTTTTCAGAATTCCAATGACACCCTGGAGTCAATTTTGAAGATCAAAAAGAATGAGTTTCTTGATGATGATGATGATGATGATGACAGTGGGAACTATGAGCCGGAACCCTTGAGCAATGGGAAACTTCGGAGGAACAAACTTCAGTCCAGTACTGGTCCAAAAAAAAGGAAAAAACGTGAGGAAAAGGTGTTGCACCCTTGTGATCAATGTGACGCTAAGTATACTTCATTGTGTGAGTATTATATAACATTAATGTATGTATGGCAATGTGATGTATGGCTAGGTCTAAGTTTGTGTTGTGTTCAGTGCGGCTGGAGCAGCACAAGCTGAAGCATGACGACTCCAAGCCGCCGTACATCTGCGAGGTGTGCGGCGCGCACTACAAGCACAAGCGCGCCTGCGACATACATGTCGCACTGCATAAAGGTATTGCATATTAAAAAAACTCCTGCCAAAAAATTCCTCATAGTCCTGCCGAAAATTTAATAATATGTCGTAATAATGATTTGTTTACTGGCTTTTTACATAGGTATAAGTGACTGGAAATGTGAAGAGTGCAATAAACTGTTCCCCTCGAAGGGCGCCCTGCAACGGCACAACAACATACACACCGGCAAACTCAATTACCAGGTAACAAATAGTGGAATCATTGATTGAATCATATCCGTGTTTGTCGAGCGACACCGGGCTTGTGAGTAATGTGTGCGTTGTGCGCAGTGCGACCTCTGCGGCAAGTCCTTCATCCACACGTCGTCCTTCAAGATGCACAAGCTGTCGCACTCCGGCGTGAAGTCGCACGCCTGCGACGTGTGCGGGCTGGCGCTCATGACGCGCTCGCACCTCAAGCGCCACAAGCGCATACACAGCGGCGAGAAGCGCCACGAGTGCGCCGTCTGCGGCAAGCGCTTCTCCGAGCGCTACAACCTCGTCGCGCACTCCAAGTCGCACGACGCAGCCGCCCTCGCCGCCGCCGCCACCGCCGGCTGCCACCCGCCCGCCGCGCACCTC
>LD689102.1:1550261-1597522 GCA_003118335.3 Papilio memnon
CAGGTCATGTGCAGGTGTAACTTTGCAATATTGTACATAGTTAGTGCAAATGTTAGTTTGTATTGTAAAGATGAAGTTGAGAATGATATTTTTGTACGTGTTGGTCCGCACTACACGTTATTACAAATGTATAAATGCTACGTTATTTTAAACTCTATGTACATTGTTAAGTAATATACGAATAACCGAATATTAAGAAAGTTTGTTTTATTTCAAACATCATGAAGCATCATAAAGCAAGCAAAAGACCATTATCTTCCTTAACTCTATTATTTGTGTTTAAGTTTCATTCTGCTTGCAGCTTGATAAACTGGTTACTTAAGAAATGTAAAAATAAAGGAATCGAACCCGCGCGTTTGTAGGCGCTGCACGATCGGGCTATAAATACAGCTCGTGCTAATATAAAAATGCATTGTGCGTTATTTTTGCAAACGGCGCTGCGAGATACGCGCGGTCAGGGTAAGGACGAATGCAGTGACGTGATAAACCTAATCTAGACAGTCGCCGACCGCCGCGCCGCCTCGCCGCCACGCCGCTGGTACATACAAAAATAACATCGACAAACAAGTAAACAAATACGTTATTTACATTAAAAAAAAATCCGAAAAGTCTATAGACGAGCAAAGCTTTAGTAAACGTTTAGTTAATTTTATAATTAAATTGGAGGGAGGTGTTGGAGAAATGGAAGAACTCTCCCCAACGACGGAGGAGGTCGCGACGACGATCCGCGACGCCAGGATAGACGATATGACGGAGGTAGACAAAATGATACAGGTATCTAGAATTTTTATTAAAAGCATTTGTCGAAGTCGAAACACTTCAAATTAAATTGTAAGACGTAGGAGTATGGGGTTATCGTTACGAGAAAACTGTTAATGAAAGTTGTGTGTTTCAATACATAATGCATCTTAAGTAATAATTGTATTATGAAAATGTGTGAAGCCATTTAGTGGTAAACATTTTGTTTTACTTTATTTAAGGAACTAGCTGTTTATGAGAAATTGACCGACAACGCGAGACTTAACGTTACAGGTAAAAACTTTACATAACCGGTTGCTCGTCGATAATATTGTCCCAAAACACTTACAGAAATTAAATAAAATTTACAATAACACTGAAAACTCTCCCATTCCCTGTTCCATATTATGAATTAAAAATTGTGTGCACTATTTTGCACTGAGCATGATAACCGTACAGTTGAAAAGTTAGTTTGATTCAGACTTAGTGCGCGATGGGTTCGAGTCCCCGGCGGCGTTCGGGTGCAAGGTAGTGGAGGTGGGGGGTGCGCGGGGGGCGCTAGCGGGCTACGCGCTCTACTACCGCACCTACTCTACCTGCGTGGGCCGCGGCCTCATGCTGGAGGACCTCTACGTGCGCGAGCGCTATCGCCGCAGGGGCTTCGGTCGGAGACTCTTCGCTGCCGTTGCCGCGGTACTACATGATCTACTGTTCTATATCATGGTCATGATGTCTATTATTCGTTTACTTGTTCAGTTTGCTTAGTAAATGTATCTGTGGCGTATCAGGAGGCGGTGTCGCGCGGCTGTGCGCGGCTGGAGCTGCACGTGCTGAGCTGGAACCCCGCGCGCGCATTCTACGAGGCGCGCGGGGCAGTGGACCTGAGCGACGCCGACTGGTGCTATTACCGCCTCGACGCGGACCAGCTGCGTCGTGCCGCTGTTGAGCCCACGTAGCTTATATTGTACTAAAAATGTGGTGCTTACCTGTTGAGTTAGTTTAAATTCTGTCGTTTATCGTGACGATGCTCGACAATAACATTTTTAATATTAAATTATATCATCGTACACTGAAGGTGTTTTTTTTATAATTCATACTAAAATAAGTTTAAAATATTTGTGCATACTTTTATATGGCCTGTTTCATCAAAATGTTAATTATAAAGCTTTCGAGTTCCGAGTGTTCAAACACTTTTTTTCAGATAATGTATTTTTACTTTTTACTATTTTCTTCAATCGCTTAAAAGGCGCTTAAAAATGTTAAACTGATACCAGGTTGTCAATTGTCACTGTCAAATGCAAACTTCAAAAATCTTTCAATACAAGATTTAAGTTTTGAATAAGTTTGATATATTGATTAAATCTTTATTTTATATTTAAAAGATTATATTAAACAAAGATGTGTGAAAAATTCAAAGAGGGAGAATTACTAATACGCGATGCCACCGTGAACGATATGCCTGCGGTCGTCAGTATGATCCAGGTAAAGATCTATTATTATTTAGATCTGTTATTTCAAAGATTTAGTCAGATTCGCTATTGTAAAGTATTACTGTTATAGTTTGTCTCTCTGTGTTGTATTATATGTTGTATTAATTCAGATTGACTCTATTAAATACCTGATTCCCCAATGTTAAGGTTATCACTATAACTATTTATTTTAATTAAGTATTAATGGTTTCAGGAGTTAGCTGATTTTGAGAAGATGTCTGATGGCCCAAAACTGACAGTAGAAGGTTTGTGTGCAGGCAAATACTTAAAACTTCCAAGGGTTGTATTTTAGAGAATAACAAGTATGTTTTTAGATCTCCAACGTGATGGATTTGAAGTGGAACCACCAGCATTCAAGTGCAAGGTAGCTGAGTTACAGACTCCGCCTGAAGTTATAGGCTATGCGTTGTATTTTCCTACATACTCTACATGGGAAGGCAAGGCTGTCATGCTGGAAGACCTTTATGTCTGCAACAAGTACCGCCGGCGGGGTGTTGGCAATGCGCTCTTCACCGCCACTGTCTTGGTAAATAATACTTATTTTATGAATCAAATTAAACTAGAATGAGTTTACATGTGATATTAGGAATTCAGTAAAATGTTTGTTTTGAAGCAAATTAGTTTATTAACAAATTAGTTGTACATATACAAAAAAATTGTGAAGAGTTTTGTGAAGGTATGTATGTAATATTTGTATGTTTGGATGGATGTTTATTAGGTTTCCTAAACTGCTGAATTATTTTTTAATTGCGCATGGATGGAGTTAGCAACAGCTAGTCTTAACGTAATTGAGATTGCGATATTCCAGGATGCAGTAAAGATGGGCTGCAATAGGGTAGACTTTCATGTGCTAGCATGGAACCAGGCTCGCAAGTTCTATGAATCGATTGGTGCAAAGAATTTAACAGAGAGCGAGCAGTGGTGCTACTACCGCCTGTCCGGGGACGCGCTCGCACTCGCCTCCAGTAAAACAAAGTTACACAGTGCTTAGATATGTATTTAGTAATACTACATAACTTTGTACACATTCTTAATACATAACGAGAGACAACAAATACAACATACAATTAACTTTCGTAAAATTGTTAATGGTTTGTGAACTCACAAAATATACAGCAAATAATATAATATACATATGTCTTTGTAAATATATAGCACTGTCCAAATAAAAGATAAAATATTAAATTTAAATTATAAGTATATTTATAAAATTTATTATTTGATATTTTTATGAAATCTTAAGGCAGTAGACATGTTAGTTACAATTCTGTGATAAATCTGTGCAATTATCTGAATAAAATTTTTGTTATAAATGTTTATAATTTTATTTACTAAATACTATTTACAGATCTAATTATAAATGCTTGATTATAATATAAGGGCAAGGGTTCAACGGTGCCCGGACTGTTTACACATCTTGTACAACTTATTTGAAATTAAAGAACAATTACAACTGAATACTGTTCATACTTACTTACTAATAGTTTTAACGTCTATAACAATGTTAAAATGCAATAAGCCAATGTGACTTAGTTCAGAAATAGGGCCTTCAATACTTCTACTTAATTAGATCTTTATCAAATAAAATAAAACAATTTTAAAAATCAAATGATATTTGTATAGAAATATTTGAATTGAAATCAAAATTTAAAGTTAAAAAACATTCTGCCGTAAAGAGCCATTTATTAGTGATCATTTATTGCAAGAAAGTTGCACTAAAGCAAACTGAGAGCAAATTTACACTAAGTGATACCAATTAATAACTCTGAGTACGGCGGATGTATAAGCACATTGGCCAGTAGTAAGACTAGTGTGAGAGTCAGGAACTTGGCATTACCTTGCAGTGATAGTTATGGAGGCCTGCGGTGCCACATGGCTCCCCGTATAGAAACTGGTCATTAGCTAACAGCTATATACAGTACATAAATGACAACCTATTCAGTCAAATTATACACTACATATTTACAAGTTATTACTAATTTGATCGTCATATAATAGCAATCCTTCTGATTGACTACCTCAATTAACTACATTTGTAACTTCGAGACGTAAAGCTTTCGATGATTTCGATTTCAGCAATGACTGACACGTGAGGTGCTGACTTCCTTTTCTTCCTCTTGAGCTTCCTTCAAATCTTCCTCATTATAAAAAGTGTGATCGTTGTGTGCGGTCATTGCGTCTCTGATGTGGAGTGTCGCGCTGTGGGCGGCGCGCGCTACGTGGAGGCCATGAGCTTGGCGTGCGCGGTGACATTGCGTTGGTGCAAGAACCCGCTGCCCTCCTCCTCCTCGCCGTTGCCGAGCCCGTACTGCGAATGTCACAAATGTTTGATTAGAACACAGCTATCAATGACAGTATTCGTTAAGAACAACGAACATTGAAAGTGACCAAGGTGAAGTAATTTGTACGTTACCTGGAGCGCGTGCAGGTAGTGCTGCTGGGAGTGGTAGGGCGCGGCGGCGTGCGCGTAGCCCTCGTAGCTGCCAGCCGCACTCGGCTCGCTCTTGATGTTGAACAGCGAAGGGTTGGAGAGGAAGGCAGGCGCGGGCACGCCCAGCCCGTACTGCTGGCCGTGCGCGTGCGCCTGCGCGTGCCCGTGTGCGTGCGCGTGCGAGTGTGCGTGCGCGTGCGCATGGGCGTGCGCGGCCGGCGTGCTGCTGGCCTCGCTGCGCGGCCTGCCCGCACCCCCCGCGATCCCCGCGCCGCTCGTACTGCCCGCGGTCAGCGGTAGCGCCTCGGGCACGTTGGGTTTACTTTCTGTAATTATGTTCAAATAACAATGTCGTAAAATATAGTACAATAGATAATATAATAGTAGAATATGTGGTCAATCAATGACTATTTACCATCAATACCGGGCGAGCTGTGGTCGTCCTTCTTGGAGTTGTCTTGCGGCGGCTTAGCGCCGCTCCCGGACTTCTTCGGCTTTCTCTTCCTCGTCTGGATGCCGTCTTTCCTCATCGCTAAGGGTCTGTAAAATGCACAATAACACGTTACAAATATTTTACAGAATATTTCAGTACACCTGAATAGTTAGTTGAACTCGAAACCGAGGTGTAGTATAGTATAGTATAGGAGCGTGCGGTACTCGCCTGTTGATGCCGTGCAGCTTGTAGTAGAGGCCGCACGCATTGCAGACCGGCTCGCCGTCGTTGTTGCGCCGCCACAGCGTGGTGTTGCGCGAGCCGCAGTTGGTGCAGCACTGGCCGTGCCGCCGCGCCGCAGACTGTACACACACATGTATTACACGAAATGTACTAACAGTACCTGCACAAATTACTAGTGGACACTATTAATGGGTCACTGTTAGACGGGGAAATGTTCCAAAAAAATGCTACTACTGCTCTCTACTACTTTTGTATAAGATTTTAATTTTACTCATTATAGAAATAAAGATATATATGGTAAATAGATTCTATTATAATACAAAGTAGGTAATTCAGAACTGAAATGTATGCATTCATAGTTAGGGAGAGAAAAAAGACCACAATTTGAGAAATAAAAAACAACACTCCAATCAAACATGTTAATAATAGAAGTTTATGAAGCAAACACATTCGTCACCAAAAACAAACGCATCACCACAAATAGGTACTTACTGGCAGCTAAGCTTGTACAATTACATTGTTACGTTATCTATGCGGTTGACAATAAAGCGTTTCTTACTGTACATACTACACTAAAGTATACACCTAAACTGCTCATTGAAAAATAGTTTCACTGGCAAACTCAAGGCAAAATTTTCAGGAATTAGGCCTCGATCTGAATTTAAATAAGGCAGAGTGATCGACCCACGATTCCTCTGAATCAAAAATTATAAGTAAGGAAAAAATGAAACATTTCGAACGTTGCTTAATTAAGTAAGACATCATTAAATGTTATAAAATATGTGAACAATAAAACCGAGGTGACGGAGGATAAGCTGCAGAGAAAGGCCCTATGTGGCGCTATTTATAAATACTTTTTATGTGGAACAAATCGATGCATTTGTAATTAAAAGTTCACTTTATATCTTTATCTAAATGAGATGTACAAGCGAAGGGCGTGTACTCGCTCTGACGTCATATCATACATACAAGAACATTTAGTTCTATGCAACTATTAATGACATGGTCTTATACACAGCAGTATTGTATCTATTTTACAATTTTCGATTTTGTGTGAGGGTGGGACGTAGGTGGCCCTTACCCTGTCCTGCGACTGGCCCTGGCATATATCCTTTCTACAGACATTATAATTTTTTCTCCCAGTGAGACAATAACTTGATTAAAAGTTATGGTAACTGATATAGTTTTTTACTATGAAAATACATTCTGCTTATTAATTTGTCCCTCTCCAGTTATATTGGGCATGTCCGTACTCAGACAAGGACACTACGATGCACTCACGCTCACGTACATTGACACGCCGCGACACTGTGTAGTGTGTAGTATGTAGACACGGAGGGAACCTTCGGGCAGCTGGGAATGGCTGGGACCGGTTACTTTAATTGACGATAAACAGTTCCAATTAGTACATTATTTACAGAAACCTTTATTGCCAAATACAAGAATAATGCTTTAATTAGGGTTTTATGTGAGTAATAAATATATATTTATATACCTATTTTAATACCTGTGTGTAATGTGATGTATTTTGTTAGTGGATATAGGAATTAGATAAGGTATCTACTATTTACATATTCACAAATCAAAAAACTACAGCAAGCAGATGTATGCAACGCCAGAATCACAGAAGTTCTTGGCGCACAGTGCAGGCGAGCGTGCAACCACAGGCGAAGACTCGGGCTCGGCGCATGCGCGAGGAGATACCGCCACCATGATACCCGGACTGCACACAACTGTTCGATAAACGAAAGATAAACCGGCGGCCGTCGCTCGTCGTCCAATGCGTGCGCGTGCCGGGCGGGCCGGGCGGCCGGGCCGCCGGGCGGGGCCTCGCGCCATTGGCCTGCGCGGTCGGTGGGGACCACTGTCCGCGCTTCGAGGTCGGTTATCGAACAAATATGGGCGACGCCAGCCGTCCCGACTCTCCGAGGCGAGGGGCCGACAGGGGTCGACGAGTCGGGACCGCCGGCGCCGCCGGGTGAGGAGCGGTAGCGTGTAGTTCTACAGCGAAAGTAGGGAGGAAAGGTTAGTCGCGTGCGGGGTGCGGGCGCGGGGCGTCGGTCAAGCGGGGCGGGAAGCATGCACTAGTCTACACGCCACCGACTCACCTTCTTCATGCCCCTGGCCATGCCTTCCACACTCATCCATCTCTGCACGGAGCCGTCCTTATAGAAGCGTGTGAGCAGCTCTGCGTCAGCACCTGTTCGCAGAGAGAGCGTTACTAATGGGACTCGGGGGACTCACCAGCCGCTTGCTCGGCTTCACCAGCGGCCGGTTGACTCCGTTGATCTTGTGGTAGAGGCCGCATGCGTTGCAGAGGTAGTGGCCGGTGGCGTCGCGGCGCCACAGCGGGGTGTTGTTGGCACCGCAGTTGACACACTCGCGACCCTCCTCGTACGTCTCCAGTACACCATCTGTGTGCGCAGAGCCCGCCTTTGTCAGCCGAGACAGAAGCCGCGCGCGGCTATCGGCGCACAGCCCGGTACCTACTGACGCGTGGCCGGGACCGACTCGCTGTCACCGAAGTGACCATATTTAGCGGTCGGCCTGAGTTGTGCCCCCTCTCAAGAAAAGACAGGCAGAACCAACATGCTACGTAATGACTTATCGTCAAGTGGGCTGCGTGTTCCGCTGTACGTTCGTAAACAGTAGCAAGCGGATACATACTGTTGAGGGCATAACGCGAAGCACCATGTTTTATGGTGTAAAGGTGCTTTTAAAGTAGTGGGTAAATCACTTGACATTAGAAGACCACGTTCGGCAGTCTAGGACATTGCATGGTATTTTAGTACAAATTAATCCTGGTACACAAATAGAACAAAATAATAACCGAAGACAGATTAAAATTAAGGCAGTAAAATGTAATTTGAAATTATTTAATTATCTTGAATCGAAGATGATTATGGTGATGATAAAAATAACATGATACAAAGAAAAGTTTTACAATAAATATTCTGAGATACATATTTCTGACTGCAAAGAATTACTTTTGTTGACTGAGTCCTAACATTGGCTATGGCCATTGAATTCACTGAGGCATCCGCCAGCAGTATTCGCGAAGGTATATGACAGTCAGGTGCGCCGCAGCCGCCACCGCTCGGCCCGCCCTGTGCTCGGCGTATCGCCTGTTCGGCAGATAGCGGTCAGCTGCACTGTTTGTTAACCCAGATACACTCAACTGTTCTTAACAACTAATTATTTATTATCTATCTAGAGCCAACATTCACAAACTCCTTCTATATCAGTGCTGTAACATTTTGGTAGGTGGAGACACTGCGACCTATTGTTGTCTATATTTTATTTGTAAATCGTCTATTAACAACAAAGTTAAGTCTTAGATCAAATCCTTTATATGGCGGTGACGCGTTTGACAATCTGTCTAACGCATTAACTGTACATTCCCATGATTTTATCAATGTTTATATAACGTATATCCTGCAAGCAATCTAATAATAAAATATTTTTTATCATCACCATTATCATATTCATAATTTGCTATTATTTATTACACTATTAGTTTAGGTAGCTTACCGTACGCCGGAGGGCGCTGCAGGGCGTCATAGGGTCCACACCACGAGCCCATCACCACGTTCTGGCCGTAGAGGGCGCCGCCTACGCCGCCCACTGCGCCCACGGCGCCCACAGCGCCTACACCACCCACACTCCCACTGCCTGTTGATGAAACACATACATAAGAAAAGAAGCAACCTAATAAGAGTTGTACATTCAAAACTTTCGTATTAGTAGTGTTAACCGAGCTGCAATTATTCAGTACAACATAACACACTTTTGACGCACGTAGTGTTTCTGTTTCAACTTAAAAACTGAAACGAAGTTTTTTTGACGCAAATCAAAAAATCCAAGGCGATGACGCCGGCGTTAACTTTCTGGCTTTCCGTCGTCTTCACAATCTACAACACTTGACACACTCAGTAACAAAACTAATTATTCAATTTGAACTGATGTACCTAGAATACCATCGAATTATTCAAATAAAAAATAAACAACATGATAAGCACTGCGATAAGCATTAAGTACGAGTAAATAAACTCATGTTTAAAATGTCGCAAGAACTTTTAATATTGGTTAATGTTGCGATTGAAATATTATAACATGATGTTATAATACAAATAATATCGTCTCCCGCCCTGGACACGTACAGCGTTGTAACATGTCATGTACAACAACTTATCAGTCCTCTACTCAACAATTAGTCAATCGATTGATTTCACGAAATCTGACAACTGCATTGTAATTAGTTATCGCTTCAATAATTCAACAATCGCCTCTTTGTTCCGACGACAGTTAAAACTTTAAACCGTTGCTTTGGCGCGGCGGGAGCTTGTTGATTGTTGACACTCATTAAGCCGAACTGATAAGATTGGCTATCACTCGCGGTCGTTCAGGCCGAGGCCGCGGCGGTCGTGCGGAGCGCTGCACAAACCTGCCAGGAGAGCGAAGTTCTGCAGCCAAGCGGGCGGGAGCTGCATGGCGTCCATATCAGAAGCAGAGTTAGAAGCGGGAGATGTCGGGAGGTCGCGGCGCACACAGGAGCACTCGGTCAGAGGTCGCGGCGCGCACTGACCGCGCTGGCGGCCGCGCGCGCCGCCTCTTATCGCCTCTGATTCAGCAGACCTGCCCTCCATTATTGCGATATGCTTCAAGTCGTGTGTTTCTCATGAGCGACACCGCTTGGTCGACGAGGAAAAAGACTAAATCCTATACATACGTTTTTATAATTATTTAGAACCTATACTTATTTATTTTTAATACAACGAAGAAAAACTGATTGACCTGAATTTTAATTTAATTTATATCATGAATTTGTTTAGTTTTAAATTGAATAAGTAAGCGAGATAATTTGTGATTTAAATAGTAATTCCGAGCAGCGATTTACATCGTGAGAGTCGTATTACGTCAGTCGACAGAAAATAATGGATTGATTCTAAAAAGCTCTACTCAACAAGAAACCACTTGTACAATAAACTCCCCCCGCCTCACCCGAGACCTCCCGCACCCCTCCCGCGCCCCGGGCAGCTTATCCTCCATTAGATGGACAATAACTATATATTTATCCTTTTGCTGGGAAATATATCTGTTCTGGGAATACCGCGGCTCGGTGTCGGCGGCGATATTGAATCACTTGTTGTTGAGTTGCGGTTTGCGGAGACGCGCCCGCGGCCGCGGCCCCGCATTCGATCTCAATGTACTCACTAATGAGACCGGGATTTAGTCTGTTATCAATTATAAATAACTGTTGTACTCGTCCGTTGTTGAACAGATGATTTCATAACAATTATTCATGTACATGTACTTTAGGGTATGCTCCGAGCCCCTCGGCGGGGGCGTATAGTGAGCTGGTGATGATGATGATTTACATAAAACTCATCGCAACTATTGCATACCTATTACATATGTAGATACTACCATGATAACTCTATAAATGTTTTAGGTATAAAAATTTAAGGAATTCAAAAAATAGAAGATTCTGAAGATAATTCGGTGTATACCGCTATTGCGTTTACATCCGTTTACATACGTTATCGAAATTATTCAGCTTGGGCTCACTGAATATCATTATTTATTTCGAGACTCTAAATTATATATCAGGACAAAGAGAACAATCATTTACTTTTACTCATAAAAACTTTAACAATCAAACAATTGTATTCGTGTTAATTGTAGTAAATGAACTAGCAAGTGCTATCATGTGTCCCGGAGATTGCCAGAAATCTTAATAAATAAAAACCATTGTATTTATTAAATGAACACGTAATTCCCCGCTCCCCGCGCCCCGCGCCCCTCGGCCCGCGTCCCGCGCCCCGCACCCCGCGTCCCGCGCCCCGCGCGACAAGCGATACTTCAACTATACGTTAATTCACTATTGTTTAGTCTAAAGTTTAAACCAACTGTTCGAAACATTTTCAACCATTCTAAATGGAATCAATTCAGTTCAAATTCTTCTCAAATTTAACATTTTGTATAATAATTAACCATTCAAAATATTTTGTCAATGTTACCAAATGGTAAAAGTTGTTGCTTGTTGGAAAAGAAACATTTTTAACTTTTGGTGTAAATCATGCGTCACTTCACTTGTTGAGTACATCAGATAACATGAACCATTATAGCGATGAATTCATTTTAATAAGAATTATGGCATTTGTTAGTAATTGATCTGAAACTCGAAACATACATTACTATGTAAATTGATATTGTTTAGTTATTAATTTTATTCGGACATGTGCATCCAAGCGCTTAGTCTAGTCTAGTAGAACGTGATTACCTTTTATCCTTGTTTAATGTTACTGTTATATTGCAGTGTAGCTTCGATGTTGCTTCGGATCTTCCTCGTTATATACAACCAAAGACATTTAAACTATCTTATTTCTAATATTAAATATTTTATTTAATGTATCCTTAACGAATGGCCTAGTCACCCTAACTTTAGGGTGGCCCGGACCCCCCGGTGGGGACGTATAGTGAGCTGATGATGATGATGATGATGATGATGATGATGATGATGATGATCTTAAGCGAATCTTGATCAACTCTTTTTCAGCTGTGTGGGTATGATGTGAACAAGCAGCTAGGTACGTTACCGTATGAGTCGTGGTGCGCGGCGGGGTGGTGGTGCCACACGTTCTGGTGCGGCGCGAAGTGCGCGTACTGCTGCAGCCGCCCGCCGCCCACGTAGCCCGCCCATGCCTCGCCGCCCTCGCCGTACCCGCCCGCGCCGGCGCCTACGCCCGCGCCCGCCCCGAACATCGCGCCCCAAGCTGCCCTGCCCGCCGCTCGCCGCCGCTACTGCTGCATCGCCTGCCCGCACAGCGCCTGCGCACATAACGCACACGTTAATACTGTCGAAAACTCCCACGGTCGCCACAGCAGAAATATCAAATAGTGAGACACAGTAGACCACGGTGCGGCCCGGTACCAACACCGTGCCACCCGTAATCTACTTCACTACTTTACACTGATGTTAACATTAAATCTCTTCATTTCCTTAACATTTATCATAGGCGACCCAAGGGGGAGAAAGGGGGGAGAGCGGCCGTCCTATAGAATTATAACATGTTCTGACCCCTCAGACCTCAGTTTTCATTAATTTATGTCGACAAAATTCGTAAAGAGCTAAATACTATATCGGAATTGAAGTGCGATTCTAACTTGTAATTTGATTTTTAACGTTCAGTAAACCAAGCAGTGATAACATATTCCTGTAAGTTGTTCTGACGCGGTTAATTAAAAACGAATGACGCAGTCGATGAGCGACGTCACACCGCACATGTCCCACTACCTCTTGCCTCTAACAGGGGACCAACTGGTCGATATAACTACAGGTTTTCCCGATTGATTACATTTAACCAACATTGATTATTGTTATTAATAAAATATGTCATCGGGATATATGTACTTGTTTCCTTTTCCTACATCCATTTTTACCACAATTTGTATATAATATGTTTTCCTTGGTTATTCAAATTACACGCAGATTCATTGATTTTTTGTAACTAATGTCTAATTAAGAATATCTTACACATTCCAATGAATAACAAAATAAATTAAGAATTAAGAACACGTATAAACAAATCTATAAATCATAGCAAAGATAAATAACAGCAAGAAATTAAAGAGCTATGGCTGGTAAGAAGAGTATGTTGTGATGCGAAGCACCTCGGCGCAGCCGGGTGGCATGCGGCGTGCTCGGTTAGCGCTTAGCACATCACCGATTGCAGCTATATATCGCAACAGATACCGCCGCCGAGATACGGCACGTAAGTTCATACTGACATTGATATACTGCCTTTTTAGCTCTTATTACTTATGTCATAACGACTACTTTCCTTATTGTTCCCGTGTTGGCGGAGGCCTGCTGCAGTGCGTCTGCAGTGAGTCAATAAGGTAATGCATCTGTTGCAAGTTGCAGCGCGTGGCGGATGATTGACACATCATGTTCTGTGCAAGTGATGTGTTATCTTGTTATGACATGAAACTCGGCCAGCACGAGGTGGCACGAGGTCACGGTTAACTTGACTACATAAACAACACTAATAACTTACATATACTACTAGCTTTCGCCTGCAACTTCGTCCGCGTCGAATTGAAAAAAGAAAAAGTAAGTAGCCTATGTGTTCTTCTCTGGAAGAACACATAGTCTGCTATCCCCTACATTTATGCCAAACTTCATCGAGAAATTTATGCTACAAACTCTAACAAACCTTCATCCATCAAAATTTTTGCATTTATAATATTAGTTGGGTTTCTTTAATTTTGATTCACTGTATACCTACATTCATATATCCACTTGGACGTTTAGCTAATTGTTAGATATTTAAAACACTATTTATATTAGTTTCGCAATTACCGAAAGGCACGTGAAATTCCGATAGAATAAAAAGTTATTAAGCGAATTATTTGTCCCTGCGGTTCTATCACTCACGTCCGTTCGGTGCTAGATTATCACATTAATTATTGAAACACCACGCTACACCAATCCACACATGGGAATGGAGCAAAAACACTTCGCAAAATACTCGAGTCGCGTTAAAACCCCTAAGCAATAAATAACCCTCGTGACAAACTGCCTAACCCTAGTTTTTTCATCGCCGTAAATCTATTTTTTTAGCGGCGACACTAATAGCGACAAATTTAGTTGCCATGTGCGTCCAGAGAGAGAGCATCGAATAGCGTTAAAAATAACTACGTACTGAAAATGAGTAATTATGCTAAGGATATTGAGTTGCCGACAGCGATCACTCCATAAGGAGACGGAGGCGCAGCGGCGGGCATGCCAGCAATCTCTAATACAGATTCGTATCCAGGAATACACATCAATTTAATTATAAGTATACGCTTAATATAGTGAATATAACACATACCTTTATAGCATATATTAATACGTATTGCATAAGTGAATATTAAAATAAAAAAGCTCCTTTTTATAGAGGTTCTTATTTAAGACCAGAATTTGTTTCATATTTTTATCCATCTGAAATTACAAACTGGCCAAAAGATAGTAAGTAGACGCTACTTTATCAAGTGCCTAGTATAATTCTCTAAGTATTAAGAAAAATTCATCAAAGTTTTTCGTTGTAATGTAATGCACAAGTCGGTCAATGGTAAATCATTATAATAGGAGTGTAGCGCGAAGAATGCGCCCTCTACAGTCGTCGCAGTTGCGGTCGTCAGCGTGACGAACACGAGCCCTACTGTCACCACCATACAGCAAATAACTCACCCCCGCCGCCGGCTCATTCCAGTACATCGTTCATTATAATTAGGGTTAACTGTCACAAGTGATGTAGCTTCGAATACTTTCTTAAAATATAATGTGGCATATTTTAAATTAAGGCTGGTTTCTACAGTGGTTGATTTAGCGCACCGACGCACTGTGTAAACCCGGCTTCATTGACTGAAATATTTTACTAATGTTATCACAGGATCAGTTCATAAAATAATGATTTATTATGTCAGAATTGGTTATAAAATCTTATCCATTAATAATACAAATATACAAGTTAAGAATTTTCAACTTAAATATAACCTTAAAGTACAATATGTAATGTATCCGAAGATCGGCATTTTTAACATTAAATATAGCTAATTTCCATATAAAAATGATATTTAAATATACTATGTAAAGCGGTTCCACGTTGCAAATGACGTAGGCTGTGGGCATTATGTCTTTAATTTACAAAGTTGCCGTCAGACGGCTGAGTCCGGTCAAGTCATCATAAGTGTGTCGATTCGCAGTTAACTTACAACTTTACAACCTTACACGATGCCTGTTACAGCCGATATGCGCATTTACCGTAAGTTTATATGTGTAGGTACTATATGATCAAACGACAATGTTAGATCGAACATGGGTTTCTAAAAGAAATTTTCCATCCATTTTACAAGTGTATTACTAGTGAGATTATAAAGATATACTTGGCAAGTTGCCAAAAGCAGAGTTTGGTTTCAGAGTTTCAGTGTCGAGATTGAGTAGAGTCAGAAATATTTCCATTATACAGGGTATGACAGGATATCGCTACTTTGGTTCCCGATATCCTATTCTGAAGCAGTCACAAGTAGACCGAGGGGTAAAGTTATAATACACCCGTATGAAATATTAAATAGGACATGAAAATTATTATTTATTTTTTCTATATATAGTGCAAGTTTAATTGCGATATAATTGAAATACCTATAATACCCAATCAAAAAATTACTTTTTTCCTCGAGGGTTAACCACTAAAGTGATACCAAACTTTTTCATTTAAATAACTATATATTAATCAAATTAAAACACTTTTTCGGAACACGTGCAACAGATAAGAGTGTTTTTATATAGAACCAATGTACATACTATATTGTGGAAAGTATTTTCTAGATGTAATACAAGATAATGTACAATATTTCCTTTGCTAGTATAGTGCGGTACCTCGGGCGCGGCTTGTCCGACGGCGAGCGCCGGCGCGCAAATTTATGCGGTGCATTAGCGACGCGCGATTTATGACCGCTACGAAAAGTTATGGTGCTAGTGGCCCGCTTGCCCGACCCGCCTTGCCATGCCAGCCAGGCCCGCCCGCCAGGGACTGCTTGTAGAAACGTTTTCCACTAAGCGGCTAGTCGTGCGACAATCGGATCGAGCCGATGGAAATATAGGCTCTTAATCTACTCTCCTTGTACCAACAGGCTAAAGAAGGGATAGAGGGAGAGAGAGAGAGAGAGAGAGAGGCAGAGTTAAGTTTGTATTAAAAGATGATACATGTGATGCAGAGCCGTAATGTAATTATAATATTGTTCCTAGAAAATTAGTTTGAATGACTTTCGAGTACGAGCTAACACAATAGTAAAAGGGCTTGTTCGCCGGATCTGATGTCAGCAGTAGATAGACATAACAAATGATAGATAACGTCTGCAGTCTGCATGCTGTAAGCTGTAAACAAGTCGATAACATTGTTTTTTCAAATCGTCGAGAGTACGTAGGAGTAGGGACAAAATACATCTTATAATAATTCGTCCGCTTGATGTCGCCACTTTGCAGAGTTCAGTTAAAACATGTATGAAAATAATGTGTTAATTTCGTCAGGCCCCCACTCCCACTTCCCCCCGCCGCTCCCCGCGCCGCTCCCCGCGCCCTCTTAATCAGCAATTACAATTAAAAATGCACAATTTACACGAGCTGACGAATACCAGTTATCGGCTGCGATAAAAATAATTGCCTTTAATTATTTCACCAACCGACTCCGAATTATTTTAATTGATGCGTTCGCAGCGCTGCCGCCTTCACCGCGACGACCTGAATACTCGCACAATGCTAACAGTCCTCGAGGACTGTCGCATCGACCCCATCGACCACATCGACTGCTGGCTGCTAGTTGTTACCATGTGACATGGTACAATTACGTACTGATTTTTAATTAGTTTCCGAATATTTATCCGACTTTGTAACGGTTGTTACGAATTGAAATGTATCTGGTGTAATTATATACAAACCAACATAGTTGGGATGTTTGGAGATTAAACATCTGAGGAAAAATCAAAGATTCTTGTAAAATCCCTTTAATGTCTCACCATGTTGTACAATCGCAGATATATCTCAGATAACTCAATACTAATGTTGAAATTAAAATTGGCAGATCCGCGGTATAAATAAACATTCTCAGGATATTTCTGTCTCTTTTCTAATAGTAAGTAAGCAAATGTTATTCTTACAGTTCATACTTTGCTAAGTGCCATTATGACAATAAACATGCACGAAGTGACATGATATGTATCGGTGCTGTAAAACTAGCTCGACCTTCATGATGCTTCACTAAGAGCTGGTGTCAGTGGGGCATCGCCCGCCGCTGCTCGCCGCCGACCTAGGCCAACGCCGCAACGCTTTTAGCCCACTCGAGTGCGTCTGGCCGGCGCCACGCCACACTGATCTGCTAGCCATGCTACGGTCTCCGGTCTGTGGTTTGAGACTCTGAGTCCGTCAACAGTTGACATCATCACTAGCTACAATACCAAGAATTCACCAGAAATTTAATAACACCAGTTATATCTAGACTTTTTTACTCTAAAATTGACTTTTCAAGGATCTTTATTGGCTTTCTTTTGGCTCTACCATATTTTACTTATATTGTGATCATGTTCATTCGATTCATAACTCATTGTAAGTACTATAGTCCTTTGGGTGGCAGTCGGCTCAGTGGTGCACGTCCCAACGGTGTCCCTAGCTCAACCCTAGCGGCGGCGGCGAAGCTGCATCTGGCATATCACGCTCGATAATCAATCAACGTGGCGGCGCAGCAGATAGCCGCCTCCATTTGTCCGCATTACGTCGTTTGTGCGTCTGCCGGCACTTAGCGCGCGTGGGAGTGCCGGAGTGGCCGAGCGCCGCGGTGCCAGCGGGCCGGCGGGCCGGCGGGCCGACGGGCTATTTGTGACCGCCGCCGCCACGGGGCCTGGCATTCGTCTCCCGACGGGTGCCCGGTTGCCAGAAGTCAAAGTATGAGCTGTAGCCGACATTCTTACGAAATTGGATTCAATTCCTAAATGTATTACGCGAACCGTTTCGTATCCTTTGAAATTGTAGAACATCGTTCATGTCGCATTCTGTTGCACATTAAATCTCCCACGAGTGATCACATTTCAACAACGCATGATGTAGTAAATCAAATAATTGATGTTTTTTAGAATGACATGTATGATAGACAGTGTATGTGAGACAAAGTCGGCGATCGAGCCGAGGCTTTCCAGCTGCAGTCTACAGTTATGTATTATTTTAAGGACACATTAGGACTGAAGTCGACTTGTGTTCACAAGTGCGGTTTGTAACGGTACCTCACGAGGTTCCCACATCGCAGCACCGCGCGCCACCACGTGGCGTCAAGTGCCATCGTGCAGGTGCCGGCCCCGCGCGCCCGCAGCGCCCCCCAGCGCCCCCAGCGCCCGGGCGGCGGCCACTTGACATCTCTCTCATGTCATAAAACGCGGCGCGGCTCGCAGACAAGTGGCCGCTGCACTCTCCGACACCGAGACCGCGCTTTCCTTTTAGCTATTTCTTTTTTGTAACCAAAATCAGTTCTTTAAAACATTAAGATGGGAATGCCGCTATGGCTTCCGTCAAAAAAAATCTTATCATTCAAAAATCAGTAATCAAAAACATTATATAGGATCAGTACCCGTTGTCGTTTATCTTGGTAATAATCCTAGACATTAGCTTACAAGTTACATGCAGATGAGAAAACTATCATGCCGTACATAATTGACAACGTAAATATAGCCATAGTGGGCGGGAGCTCACATTCTTCGCTAAGTGATCAATTGTCATTAGCCGCTAACAACTACTATTTGCTTTTCTAATTGCAAAGCTGTACACGTGGGAGGTGTGCTTGCGGAACAGTACAGTACGAGTATACAACACTCCGCCAATGACTTGATTTAATCTACTAAAGATATTGATTGTATAGCTTAAAGGGATATGTAGAGTCAATAAAAACGCCAAAAGACAGTCTCAGCAAACAATGAGTGTTATTAAATGGACTGTTATATTGGCACGTGCATTGGCGTCTATTTAAAGTTGGCATCGATACGTTATTAGGTGATAAGGCATTGTTTTCGTCACCCGTGTTATCTCTCGTTATCGCATTATGAGCGACGTGTCGAATTACTCGCAATAGCAAAAAATGGAGCGCGTGCGTCCTCCAGCCGACAGATGGCGCTGTGAGATAAGATGGCGGCCGCCGCTCGTAAAACCCCCAGCGGGCGCCAAATTCGGTTGTGTTTAATCGATTGCACCATTAGGCCATCGCTAGTAATGATGATTAACGTTTATTACATAGCTCGTCAATGGAGTAGCTAGTAACTTTAAAGGTATATAAAAATATACGCATAAGTACTGTCGTAAATTTCAAGTCGATAATTTTATGGCATTAGTCTTGATATGTTTCATAGAAATTAAAATACTATTTATGGACTAGAATTGATTTTACTTAATGATGTTGAAATTAAAAAAGCAAAGGTTGATGTGATATTATTCATTGATTTTTAGAAAATCTCAATTAAATGTTTGTAAACGTAAGTAGTCAATGAAGACAAAATAAAAAATAATAATGTGAAGTGTGACGAGTCGAATCTTTGACTATTTACGATTTTAGGCCGAAGCGCAAAATTTCATATGATTTATAAGAAAAGAAACTTTACATACCATATATTATTCTATCATGTATTCTGTTTTAAGGATACACTGCAATTTTTGAATTTATGGATTTGACATTTAAGGCAACACCGCCATCTCTTGATGAAAAGCAGAACTAATTTTATAATATCTGTGCCTGTTATAAGCAAAACTTTTATCATCGCAATTAACCAATTGTAATGAAATAATTATGACGATGGTAAATTAATGGAGAGTTTAGACAGAAAGCATAAATTATTTGCCGTCAAATTCACACTTTACAACATATCTTTTAAAAATAAAAAAAAGCATCGATTGTACGCTGCAGGTGCAAGGGCAGTTTTTTCCTGCCTGTTATAACGTTTAGTTCTCGATGCTAGAGCAATTTAATAGGGATATAACACTTATAATAAGCTAAAAAAGTTGTTAGGTTTAATGGAGTGCACTTAGTGTTTATAGCAGGCTTGTTTGTGTAGTTGAAACTAGGCAGTTAGTTGCAGCTGTGCCCGCTGTTCACATTGCTAAACATGTTCAACAGATTAGTTAAATAGCTTGGTACAGTAAGACGGGAAGAGTCCTTGGTGGGAATAATAAAATTCTATTTTCCGAAACAAATTCTTGCAATCAACCCTAACATATCATTTGTGAATGTTATCTCTAGACAACCTGCGGGAACCTCCGAGTACATGTTTCATAGCTAGTAGCGACGTCTTATGCCAGTAGCCGCTGTCATCGACATCCGCGCTACATGCTCACACACATGCTCGCGACAGCACTCCGCCAGCCGCCGGCAGTCCGATGTTCTCGCGAAGGAGGTTTCATGTCTTGTGAATATTTGACTCCCGGCAGTCGGTACTGCGGCTTTATTTGTTTGATAGCTTTATTCTTTATGTCGTGATGAGACTTGTGTGGGAACTTATGTCGGAATTGTTAAAGTCAATAATAAAATTTTACGTTTCTGTTAAACAATTTTATTTCCGGAAGTTACAATAAAATGATTAAGTTTTATGATCGTTCGTGTTTTGATTTCGTTCAAGTGTAATTTCGTACAAGAATTTTTCTTTTAGGTTGACTTTTAGAGTGTTTTGCTGTTTTTATTTTAATATAGCTGTTTTATTATCAAATCTTGTTTACGATCACAATTAAATATTTTAGTAAAATTACATTTTCCTTGGTTTAAATGACCAGTTAATAATAATTGTAGTCGTAAAAATAAACTATTCTAAATCGATTGTTCCGCTCGAGTACCGCAGTCAGTATAATTAATGAACTCCTGTTAAGAATAGTTTTATTGCTGAAACATTAATTAATCGACCGCAAGACTAAAGCAAACCTTCCAGACAACAACCAAAAATAGAGCAAAACAATACGAGAAGGCTCGGCAAAGCGCTGCCTCTCCGTACAGCCTGCGGAGGGCAAGACTCCGCCCACCGCGCTCTCCCGCTCCCTCCCGCGCCCTCCCGCGGCCGCGCCCCTCTGTCTGAGTTACGATATGCGGTGACCACGTCCAGAGACATTACATTAAAATGCATTTTTTTTATTCTTAAAACACATATACTAAACACGTTAAGTGACATCTAACATTCAATAGCTATTAATGAAGACGCGCGATTGTACACAGATATAGTTTGTCGTCAAAATCCATTCATGAAAATCGCTGGATTCTACTGACAAACTCACAAACTCGGTCATAAGTGAAACTAAATAAAAATTGCTCATTAGTGTCCCTTTGTCAAAGTCATAAAATTGTCACGACATCCTTATCGGACTGTAGCTTTTATATTTTAGCGTCTAGTATAAATTATTAATTTATTAGGGATTCGATGGTGAAAATCCTTTATGAATCTTCGATTTTCAATGGTTTCTCTCATAGAAGATGGAATAAAAATAATCAAGGAAAATCCCGTGTGTTTGGATAGTTTGGTCAACCTACGCAGTGTGTCGTGTCGTGCGGCGTGCGCGCGGCGCTGTGTGCGTACTCGCGAGCGCCGGACCGCCGGACAGGTTTGTGCTCATGTCGCCCTATGTACTATCTACTGCACAGGAATGTGGACACACACCACTGTTACTATTTATATTTGGTAAATATCTTACATTCAGCTCCGAAGATACGGAGCGCATTCAGCTGCAGAGAGGCAGTGCTCGGTATACGCACAAATATCTTGATGTAGTCTCATAAACTGATACATTCAATCAGTGACTCGTCAGGTTGATAACGCCCCGTCTGTCCTGGGCCCAGGCCCGGTCATTCTGTCTCATTTGAATATGGACTTGCGACTCGCGAACACGTATAAGTAGGTATCTAAGCACTCCGCGACGTGCGCCTCATCAATGCAGACTCGATTTTAAATTGCTATTAAACAAGATCATCCGAGATCAATTCAAAATGGCCGTCACATCTCAGTCTAACAGTTTTTATTACAATTAAAATGTTTCCGACTGTATTCCGCTCCAAGTAATCAACCGAAACTATTAAATATTTACATGTTTTAAATAGTTTTTGTCACTTTATGTTAGCGTCGTATCGCGCGCTCATCTGAACCGGTGTCAATACATCTATGATACATAATTAATGCAAGCCAATATGAAAACACGTTCCAAATTCACGAACAGATTACGCGATTAAACGTAAACGGATACGTAATAGCGTTTTCATTGACCGCAACATGTCCACTGACAGTGGTATCTATTTATGATATGTCAAATTAAAACATTAAACGATAAGCAAAGAATTCACCGTACAGATAAGATAAGAGTAAGTATTTATTCATATTAAAGTACATTTCTATCTAGTTGTCTGCTGACGATTTAAATGATGAAAAAAACTGAACACTAATATAATAAAGTGTAAACACACACTACTTCGTGACGTAGATGTCAGTACTCACAGCATATTTTTGAATAATTCTTTCTTTAATAAAAAACCCTACACTGACAACACGCTTAAGATATATATTTTCACGCTATTAAACTTAGGGGGTAAATAAATTGGAAAAAAACTTTCATGTGGGAAAGGGACCATAAACTAACATAAGCTGTCAAAGGCCTTCGTTGTCATTTGTGCATTTGCAATTGAGAATTTGACAAACGTAAACAAAAAAGTTTTTATAATTTCATGCGGATGAAGTCGCACGGCAACAGCTAGTTATATATAAAAACAAACATAACTGACATACCTACAGTTTAATACAAACTAATATTGGCTGTTTTATTTTTCTTTTATCGGGATCAGAGAATCTCTTGAGATAACTACAACAACCAATTTAGTAAAAGAAGTAGATCATATTTCAATAACTAGCAGAGGTAGTGCAGTGTTACACACTCGAACTAAACAATTTTGTGTTGAATTGTTGCAAAAAAACAAGCTCCGACTGTTACCGGCCGACGCTCACAAATCATAAAGTCAAAAGCAAGTCTATACCGATATTAAACCGCGAAACTTTGATTATAGCAATATTATACATTTATATATTCCATTTGAATCCTTTGAAGTCACATAAAAGCTGTGAATAAGACGAGTTGCTCCGTGTAATGGACAAGGGAAATCTGACTCATCGACACGCAGATCAAATGCAATCTGTAGAAACGCGCTTTTATGTTATAAAAGAAAATATAAAATAAAACACTTACAGCCTAACAACTTTAACAGATTACTCTAGTTATAAGTCGGTACCGTAAGAAATAGTAGGGAAATGTTTTAACTTTAACTCAAAATTATAATTGGTTGTTTACACATTTTAATTTGGGAAATCTTAATTACTGTATATTCAACTACATTGACGTAGATAATCTGGCCTTTTAACTGAAATACATTCAGTATGTAATAAAAAATGATTACATAAAAAGTAAAAAAGCGTTCCTCCGTAAATCTGGCAATATTGCTAGATACCTCTATGCTATAACATGAGGTGAAATTTAAGTAAATTTAAGTAAATAGCCACAAAAGCTATTAGCGTATCTGGCCGAGGCGATGGGACCACGAGTATATAAGTTTCATTACGGACAGATTAAAAGGAAAATGTTAAGTAATAAAAGTATCGATAAATAATCGAATCGTGATGTATTTATCAAATTTAGGGTCGTCAGCGCGGCGCGGCCCCAGATAGCGCCGCGCCGGGACATGCCGGGACACGGTGAGACAGGGTGGGACACGGCGGGACGCGAGGGGAACGTTCTATTAGTTAGTGACGACTCTTAAAAAGCATCAAACATTTTAAAGACAATAACGGCCGATCGGATCATATAACGAGTCGATAATTTTAATAAGCGAGCTGGATGGAGGTAATTTGGATGAAAATGAGCCTCCCGTGCCCCGCACCGCGCCCCGCGCCCCGCACCGTGTCCCCAGCGCGCCCCGCCAGCGCTCTCACTGCTCCGGGCACTTATGGGAAGAAAGCTGTCGCGGCCGCGGCTAATTTATGACGCATCTGCATAATGCTGAGCCGCACCCGCCGCCAGGGCTGCCCGCTCGCATAGCGCGCTACACTACTGCATTCCTATTGAGACACGTATATTGTTGAAATTAAATTTTCCCCAAAGATCTATTATTATTATGTATTTCATACTTTCTGCTTAATGTCTAACGTAATCATTAATTTATCAAGCGAGAACAATCTATTTTTTTTTTGGTAAATAAGCAACTGTAATTAAAATATGTAACTGAATCGAGTTCGTTCGAATTAAGTATTCCACTAGCTATATCCAAATCGGATTAAATGAATGTTTCGTATCAGTATTTAGTAGTTGCGGGCAGCGCGGCGGCCGGCGGTGCGGCCGGCGGTGCTGCGCGGCTAGCGGTCAGCCCTGGGGGACAGTTTCCCATGCGCCGGCGCATCGCCTTATCGCCGGCGCCTGCATTAGTGCAGGCCACCCCGCATCCCGCACCCCTCGCCCCAAGAGCCTTGGCGCCGCGGCTCTTAGCCCGCGACAACGTCTTCACTGCTTTTTTTGTCAACTCTCCGCGTGTCGAAGGTAATTAATTAGGGCGCGGTCCCTCTGTGCTGGGAGCCGCCGTTCTAGGAACCTGCCTCTCTTACTTCGCGATCTCGACCGCTATTGTGCATTTGTGCAGTACTTCAAACAAAAAAATGATATTAACAGTATTACTTTATTACACACACAACTGTTGTTGCGCGGTTACATATTGAATTGTTAAAGTTAACATTATACATTTTATTAATAACTCGTTGGTTCAACTTCCGAGCGTAAAAGGCGAACTAGAGATTTACGGAATTATTGCAAATAATATTTAGGTTAACAAATCAATACAATCTTCGACTTTTGAAGAACATTTTGCAGTTTATGACTCAGATGTAACTTGTGGTATTTATGATAACGTTGTTCTTATTACATTGATTAAAATAAGACAGCTGTAGCTATAGGTTTTCTCATGCTAAATGCCGTTTAATTGAACATTAGTTCGTATACTTGATTTCCAAAACAGTGCCGTTAGATTTATGAATAGCAGTGCCGGCGGGCGGCGGGGGCTGCACAAAGCGGGCGCCGTGTCGCGGTAAATTGGAATCCCATGTCCTCGCGCTAATGGTGGCCGCCGCGCCCGCCGCGCCCGCCGCGCCCGCCGCGCCCGCCGCGCCCGCCGGACTCTCAGGCCGCGCCTGCGCCCGCGCTCTTTCAAACCAACCCAATCTAAGCATCTGTTTCTCATAGTAAAATAAAATTTTGCTGAGTAATCTTGTGGGATTTGTAATCTTCAAGTTATTCATTTTCAGTTATTCATTCACTATATATTATAGTATTCAGGATATTCAACGAATCTAAAAAGTTTATAATTTAATAAACGGTATTTTTTAATTAAAGAAGAAAGTGTCTTGTGCTTAAAATTTATTCTATCATCTCAATAAATTTTGGTTAATTTCTTACAACATACTCGTATTTATTTATTAATTAACATAGTTTTAACTTGATTTACTTTATGAGTTTTCTTTTCAAATCAAACTAATATTAATTATTGTAGGGTCTTACAAATTGTGCTCTCCACAAAATTTTGGGACAATAAATTCGATAAATAATAAACTACTGTTGTAAAATCAAAACACTTCTGAGAAAGTATTGAGTAGTTAATTAATTGCCACTAACACAATTGTAACTCTTTAAGAAACTGAACAATAAATGTAACTTGTCGTTTGTCTTACGACACCCAATCAACGCGCCTCAGCGACACAATTAGCTGCGTTAACAAAAACATAACATCGTCCATTGCTCCGTACACAAAGACATGAAACATCGTTGTCGGAACAAAACGCGCTTTAATTGACACGCGTCGTCTCAGCCGCAATAAACACACTCGTAAAAACTTGAGCAGGCTGCGGGTCGACGCTGATTTATTTTTAATTGTCCTCAGAAAGAGCTAATTAGTTTACTTGTACGGTGTACGTGAAGATGAGTGTACCGTACGGAATACGGATAGACACGATAAAAATGTTTTTTTTTTATTTGTAAATATACATACCTATCTCAGGTATTTATCAAAGCACATTTTTTAGTTTTTATAAGTAGAGTGATTACATGAAATAGCTTAAATGACAAGTGCATATTATATTTCGGCAGGCGCTTTAGTTAGCTATTTATTATACACTTCGAATTTTTTCCTATCGCTACCGGAAGTAGGCTTCTTTATTTTTTATTTATTTTTGCAGGAAATGCATTGTAGATAATTTTTATTTTTTTTAGTAGTTTGACAGTAGCTTTACTCGATTGACACTGACGGAGAGACCTGCAGGCGGTGACCGGGGCGTCTCGAGTCGGTAAGTAACTTTATTTACTTACAATATTACGCATGCGTACAAGTGTAGTCTAAGGACGATTGTGCCGCGGGACACGACGAACCTGTGTGTTCGGCTCAATTAGTATAAAACGTTGAGTTTGTGTTACTATGGAAATAGAAAGTACCAAATAACTCACCAAGTAACCTTCAACACAATAATTGCGATAAAACAACTTGAATACAAATTACTGTTCGCAAACGAGTTCTCTTTACTGTCACACTAATATACTCGTATGTACGTAAATATTTGTGCAAGCTTACAAGGGATTGAAACATTAAATTAGGAGAATCAAGAAAACTCCCTTCTTTATTACAATAAAGCACTACAGTGCTTACAAGTATTTATAAACAATACGTTAATACTTTTATAACTATATCAATACCGATATAAGTAACGAAAGATAAACAAAAACAGTTTTTTTTTACATTTGCAGATAACAAAAATGTTAAACAAAAAATTATTTCACACAAAGTTTAGGCAGCTCGGAACAGAGGGGCTGCGATACAAAAAACTGTCATAGATCAGGTGTCGTCCACTCACAAACGACGCATATCGAAAATCCATGGCATAAAAAGTTAAGCCGGTCAATTAAGAGGCGCCGGCGAGCGCTGAGCGCTGACACCGCCGGCTGAGCGCGCCCGAGCCCAGCCGCGGCGCCCCCGACAAATGAGACACACCAAAAAACGCGAGATGCGATCGATAGCCGCTCGCTTGGCTGCCGAGCGACTCATTAGCGACAGGCGACAGGATAACCGCTCACTTGGCTGCCGAGCGACTCGCTAGCGACAGGCGACAGGATGACAGGATAGCCGCTTGGCCGCGACCCGCTCCCGCTACCGACACCTTCCTACATTATTTGGCGTTCAACTAAGCGGAAAGGCGCTAACGGCCGCGGGTGCATATTACACGTAATTATCAATATTAGACTCGTCTGAGTTTAAACTTGATTGTTAAAAATAATTTTACTTTATTGCAATCGACAACGTAATACTTGTTTGGAATTTAATCTGACTCGGATTAACATATTATTCGTGTTATGAAAGTTATGAGATATACAAAATTATGAGAACTATTTACTGTTCAATAGTGGAACGTTAAAATAATTAGCGGAGACGACACGCGGCCGTGACGTCGCCGAATGGCCGCACGCCGCGCACCGCACGCCGCACAGCCGCCCGCGCCGGCTCGGCCGCGCCTCTCATGATCATAATTCAAATTATTATAACTCGATGGCGGATAGCGACAACCACTTCCGTTTCTCTCTCGCTCGTAACCGCCGGCGTAGGTGCGAGAGAGAGGGCGCGTGCTGGATATTAATAAGAGGAACACGGCTATCCGAGTGTATTAACACATTAGGGGTCGGCTCGGCGGCACAAAGGCATTCCCGGGCCGTGTCGCGGGGCTTGCGGCGCTACGCGGCGGCGGCGACTCCGCCATTACGCTCGCCGGCTACGACTTTGTTTGTCTCGATCTCGACGACAATCATTGTAATTCATATTCATTGTCTATTATTATTTAAATGAGGATTCCATGGCCTCGTAACGGTTAGTTAGCTCACCTGTATGTGACACGTCTCATCGCACACAACACTCGTGCGATGTTTGTGTTATGTGCGATTCGGAAACGATTACAAATCATGTTACACACGTGTATTTGTAGAGCTGAAAAGAAAATGTTTGCTACAGAAACTGTTTTTAATCGACCGTCCCCATGCGACAAGTGACTCCATTGATTAGGTGTGTATTAATTGAATATGAGAGTGCAAAAGCATGTGTAGTTATATGTACGAGTGGCAACAAAAAGCGGTTTTCGAAATATCAAATTCTTGTCTGTCTGCAATAAACACCCAAGATTCCGGAGGTTGCATTAGGATGTTTTTATGATTAAAAAGCAATTCATTTATGTTGATCTGACGGTGTGTTTCTACAGCTAATATTTGCGATTTTCGCGATGTATATTGACAAATCCTGATGACGTAAGAAGAGTCTGGCTGTGCGGGGTAGGGGAGCGCGACTGGCTGGTGACTCCGCGCGGGAATTCATCAGGCTATCGATTTAATTGTGAGGGCCGGGGGAGCGCGGGTTTCAGGGGTACGGGCGGCGGGGCGGGGGGCGCCGGAACACGGAAAGGCTTTCGAGGCGCCGTTTGAGGTCCGCCGCCGGTCGCTGCGCACCCCGCACTGCACTCAGCCGATACTTTTAAAAGCGATAACTCAATACGAATAAACGTAATTAGGTACTCTATGCTATAGTATTATTTAATTTCCGTGTAGAATGTTATTTGAAATAAAAGGAATTTATTGTTAGAGACATCAAAGAATGCTTTTTAGCTGCAATATAATGTATCTGTGTGGAACCTGTCTATCGACCTTTAACTACCATCTACTAATACGAGTATGTCCTCAGTTTACCTACTTGACTTTTAGTGTTTAGTTTATCCGCGACGCGCTCCCTCGGCAACAGCGCGGTACAAAAATTAAAGCAATAATGCCCGGTTTCCCAGCTATTTTTAACCATTCGTTAGTGTTTTTGGATTGATACCTTCATGAAATGCGTTTCCGAACTACGTAACTTGAGTTTTACTCCGTTGAAACTTAGGTCGCCCTAACACCAATGAATCATTAGGCAATGATAAAATTAATGGAAACTTCAGCAACCCAGCATAAGACACGTCTCAGAGGTCATTAATAAAAAAAGAATAATACGGTTTGTATGTTCGTCTTAAACCCCATATGAATGTCTGTAGATAAATAATTAACTTTATTGCTCAATAAAAGTGTTAGGCAAAAATGTTAATTTTGTGTACAATTCTTATAATAAACGAGTGATAAAAATATACAAATAATTTGTTTAGGGTTTGAGATAACAGAAAATTAAGTGGATTAAAAATTTACCCTCGGTTTAAGAGCAAAGCCTTTAACGAGCAAAATGATTTCTGAGGATCTAACATTTGCATTACGCGGCACATACAAACGATAAGCGCCCAATGTTCTTGTTACCGAAAAAAGACTTGTAAATGTTGAGCGACACAGCGACGCTGCGGCATCGACACGACGACGTGGCGACGACGATGGGAATCGATTTTTATGACACGGCTACCAAAAAACAATCCCAATCCGCGTGTAAATATGTCGATATTGAAAGTTTATGCACCATTTACGTGACCAGAGTTAGCTTGACGTTCTCTTTCGATGCATATCATCGATATTCGCTTGTATTCGCATATCAAATGTTTTTATTACTCTATTCCGCAAACGATTTGATCACATTGAACGGGTTTTTATATCTTTTGTTATTAAAAGCTCGACAATACAAACAGATGCAGTTACAAAGTGTCGTTTATACTTGTACAAAGTGCATGCACTGAGATGCATCAACATAAACAAGGTCTTGTGCCTGCGCCGGGGCGGGTACTGCCCATGAGTACTAATTATGCAAATTTCATCGTTTATTACACATAAAAGGATTATAAATAAAATGACTAATAGATTTTTTAATGTATGGAGTAATTTATGACCACAATATAACTCTATTTATAATTTTACGGCTTTTACTATGTAATAAATTAAACATGCACCAGCGGATGATAACTATCTTGAGTGTAAATCATAACGAGAAGAGGTAAATTTTGTATAAGTGGCGATGTCTTGAGGTGGGTCGCGGTTGGAGAGGTGTTGACGCAAGATATCACGTGCAGAACTAACTTCCAATCGAATAGAATAACTTATTAAGTGATATTCATTTCACCACACACACCCCATTACGCAGTGTAAGCAGTGACGTAGCGAGCGAGGTGCTAGTGACTTGTTTGAGCGCACTGGAGCGGGTAATTTCACAACGATCGCAGAACCTGTCACTGATGCGTTGTGGTGGCATCGGCCACTAACAAAATAACTAGGCCAAGATAAATATTGACGTGTCTATAGTATAATAGAAATATACAAAATATATCTGTGATAAGAGATGTTGACACGACGAGCGCTCATCGGCTTACTTACTATATTATTCACAATTTGTATGCTGAACATTGTAATTCCATGTGATTTTAGTCAAAGTTACACAAAGAGAGGCTCAGAGCGTTGCCTTCTTATTTGTGTTCATTTCTATTACATCCGGTGTTCGTTACCTGCCCTGCACCGCGTCGGAACAGCTGTTGTTTACGTCTTACATCCCACATTCACTGAACCCACTTCATAATATACTAATAGTAAGATATGTTCTGTGGGCTTTATGATTCGTAATATGTTAGTATTAGCTGAATATCTGCCTTCAATCCTACATTGTGTGAAAGCGTCCGATAAAGGAATTAGATTGTCAGTAAATTGAATCGCGCCGGAAATTACAATAGAATGATAATAATTAAATCAATAATTAAAGATGTATTGTACAATTGATGAACAATTCGGGGCGTTGTCAGAGAAGACGGCGCGCGCCTAATGTCAACCATTAGTCTCCGGCATGAGGACGATAGTGCGGCGGATATGACGACAATCAATTATTGGCCGAAAACAAATCGCCGGCGCCCACGGGCCAGCGGCCAGCGGCCAGCGGCCAACGGCCAACGGGCCGAGTGGCCAGCGAGCTCGCGACATGGCCGTTTCCGTCGGTCGTGTGATCGCGCCTTTATCTTTGATTAACTGCGCTGTCGGCCGCATCGAGGGCGTCGCTCTCTCCCATACCACGCAGCTGAAAGTTTGACGAAGTGACGTTGACAAATGACGCATTGCCTCAGTCACATCTCACATACATGTCGCGTACATACCAGTACATACAAACATACCTGCGCGGGATGTGATGGACGACGTTTCTTTGACGGAGATTATTTGAAAGTTGTGTAGCGTGCAGAGTGATGCGAACTTGGTATTGCTTCATTGATAGATTAAGAAAAATTTAAATTTTTGACGAAACTTATTTTAAGTATGTTAGCAGAATGTTTGTATTGTCCATTGTACAGTAACAAGTTACATGTATCTATCGCACTTCATCAATAGCTTAGAGGATTTCTCGCACAATCTTAAACAAATACCGTGTTAACATTATAGTCAGCTGATATGCATAACGCTGAGACATTAATAAAACACAAACATGTATCTATTGATGCTTCTTGTTATTTGTGTTTCAAATTAAAGAATTAATTATTTCTATCTGTTTTTGTGGGAATATGCACGAGTGTGATTTAAGTAGCGACTGCCGCGACATCTGTGAGCGGTCAACGTCATAGCGATCGTTGTGATAACGCGCCTGCATTCCGTTACCATGTAATCGCTCATTTGCACTCAAATTTATGTCACCTTCAAAAATGTAACGTGTTTATTATGTTTTTAAATATTTGAGAGTATTTTGGGTGCGGACTTTTAATTTTAATATTGCGATTTTGATAAAACATTGTTTTTTAAAAACATTTCATTTGTTATGTCAATAATATTATTTTATACCTTAACAAGGAGAATATTGTTTTCTTAATAATTTTGACTGGGCCTTAAAATATTACTTTGTCAAAGTTGATAATGTTAACGTATACGAGACGTCCCGCTCCCGCGCCCGCTCCGCTCGTCAGCGCGTCTTCGGCCGCATCGCAACTCAAATAGCTCCAAAACATAAACTGACTCCATAATTATTTTTATTTGTAATTAATGTCAAATTTTTACTTTAATTTAAAACTTTTTTATTCAAATATTGGCTCCTAATGCACATTAGGGTAATTTTTATTAACTTTATTGTTTACTAAAGCGAACTCGTCCATTTCTAGTTTTATGAGCGTTATAAAAAACTAAAAGTCACGGCGACTTTTGCTTGTCTCTGCCATGACCACGACACGACCACGACACAACCACGACACGACCACGACCACGATGACGACTCTATGTCTCTATCCTGCGCCACTTGATGATACAGAAACGTCTATCAACAATAGATACATTTACTGTTCCTCTAACTATGGAAATAGTAAAACATTATTGACTTTTTCATAATGTCTAGTGTCCTCCGACGGATGACTCAAATATCTGTTGTAATCTCCGACTCTCCGACGAGATCTCCGACTGCGCCGGTCACTTAAATAGATGCGTAAGATTATTATCATTTAGTCAAAGCTATCAATTCATGCAAAAAGTAAAGCAACATAGATAATATATTGCGCAATATGGAAATGACAAGCTTTTAGCATTAGATGTGCTGCTCAGTCTATACATAAATATTTTTACTTTATTATATTGGCTATCTCTGTTTTTTTATATACAGTGAAAGAGATGGCAGTATTGCCGTAGTATAGTTGTTACGACAGTGGAAATTCACTGCAACAAGTCTCAGGAGCGTTTAAAAATAAAATTATTAGAGGATCAGACATTTGCTTACAAAATAGTGTTAAGTGTCGTGTATACAGGCGCGCAGCCGGCGCAGGCGCGGGCGCAGGCCTATCGCCGCTCTCGATCTCACTCGATGGAATCATTTAAAGACGTGCTTACATTAATTTGTCAGCGCCAACACGCAGCCTGTTCGCCGCGTCACACGGCAGGTGTGAACCGACCTTTATTCACTGTCCTTCCTATATGAACACATCTAAGTAGGTACCTCCTGATATTTATTATTATATTTATTACTATATAACATTTTGTTTTCTCTCACTTACAACAATTACAATGCAATTATAAAGTTGATCTGTACATTTCACACTCTTACAAAGTTGTCAACACATTTGACTCGTGAGAAGGTAAAAGATTTGTGTCGCAGACAAGATTATATTCATTGTAAACAAACAATAAACGTAGATGACTCGGGCAGCGATAATCCGCGAGAACTACCAGCTAGCACCAGCCGCTAATTAAATATAACTATTGTAATATTGTATATATTAAAGGGAAAGGCATTTGGGACGCGAAAATGCACAACTAAGGGCATTGTCTGTCGTAGCTACATCTTATAATTTATTAAATCCGATGATAAAATACTTTCCGTGATTAAGACATTTTCGTTTTAGATTTTAATTTAGTCCGCGTCGTCATGAGCGAGTGAGGCAGAGCTCGTTTAGACTTACAACCTCGCTCTCGTAACAATCTCTCACGCAATACATCAAATTATAAATTTATAGTCTAATGACCTTTCTTAATACGTATAAGTATTTAAAAACAGTAAATGTAATTAGATTACTTAAAGTAGTTAGGCCCCTGTGATATTAAATAAAGTTTTTAGACTTAAATAAATGTCTTCCAAACTACAACTAAATAACAGCATTCATATTTCTACGTTAAAAAAGACAAAATACGTAACAAATAATATAATATGTTTGGTTCGCGATATCTTGTTAGATCTCATCTTAAACTATTATCAGATAAAAAGAAATATCAACAAGCATTTGTTTTTAGTATTTAAAAAACATATGAATTATATGTGACTGACACATCGCATGACATTTTTACTACGATCGAGATAATGAAATCATTATATTATTGCAATAAATTTAGAAAAGCTGGACATTTTAAAACAAATGCGATGAAATAAGTATTCTAAAACTAACGCATCACCGCTAGTGGGGATGTAGCGGGCGGATTACACGCTCATCTAACGACAATGTGGACGCAGCCTTAAATTAATTATCGCTTTAATTGTGTTTTTATTTTAATAACGTTGGAAACGTTTGAGCGGCGTTTAGCTGAGCTACAGACAGTAAGATTGCCTTTAGACTGCTCAGCATTTTGTGTTCTCAGTATTCAGATATGGATTCTTTATTATAAAACTAAAGTAAGTTAAAATGAGATAACCCAAAGCTGTTTAATATTCAGATATTATAGAAAACAAAATTGTTTTCAATAATAAACTTTAGAAATGTAATTTACTATAGAGCAGAATTCTCGTAACAAATAAAAAATGCAAGAACCGGTGCTCTACTTAAATATTCATGACTTCTAAATAAGAAAATCAAATAAGATACATTAGTCAGTCTCAAGGAAAGTAATACGTAACATTTGTCTACACTATAATAACTCTAGTGTACAAAATTATATACGTTTAATATGAGGTAAGTTAAACGAAGTTCAATGTGGCATTCGGTTCTTGCTGTGAGTTATTATAAATGTTCAATGATTAACATCCACCCACATTTACTCTTATTGCACTTAATCGTTTTATTTACTAAATCTACACTAAGAGACTCCCTTAGTGACCATTTACGATAAGTTTGTTGCAACAAAACTTTCACCAACACTAATTATCTTACATAATGCGGGTTAAAACATTGCGTACACACCCCTATACTAATTGGTGCTCACGGATAAAATAAATGTAACGACTTTTAGATGCAATAACTTACAATGCGACGTATGGTGGCTTTAAGTAACAACGTAACAACCGTGCGGAGACTGACGCGCCACCAGTGTTGTCATGTGCAGTACAAAAGATTTCAACGCGCCTCACTGACTGCTCAACTGATTATCCCATGCGATGCTTTGCAATAATATATTTATCTCGCAACCTGTTTACTGCATTATAAATTAATACTTTCATATGTTAATAAGATAATAAAGAATGATTTATGTTGCATTTTATAAATACATAATAAAATAAAACGATAACAATTATTTTATATCTATTACAATATTGTATGACGTGTCGACTACCGGCGACCGGTGCGGCATTTACAAATCTGTACAGTGTTGTGTTAGTTCACTCTCTTTATCACTTGTTCTTAATGTTATCGCTAACAAGTATGATACTATATGTTATCCGATACTTCATATAATATTTGCTACATATTATAAGATATTTATCAATACATAATATACATTTTAATATTCACTTAAACCTCTGTAATTTTACAATCTTTCGCGGTCGCCGAAATAAAATCAGCTATAAAATTATTATTGTCGACTTAATTAAAATGAATGGTCCGCAATGAATAATGCATGCCAATGCCGCGCGACATCTAGCGAAAGGTCAAAGAATTGTGAGTGTAGTGCGCACAGACGTTTCCAATGTATACGACGTCCGACGTGGGAAGCGCAACTATGTGGCCACGGCGCTGTCCGGTGGCCAGCGACGACTATTGGCCTAACTTGACCACTTGTTACTAACTAGTGGACTTTGACAGGATCGACTAAATGTATTGTAGGAGAATAAACAAAAAGGGAGCGGTGCGATAAATGTAAATTCTTCAAATGTAACTTCCGATTAAGGCCGCTGCCGTCCTGTAATTACTTCCGGTAATTAAACCGAGCTTTTTGAGACTATTTTTTGGTTACACTTTAGTCGACATTTAAGCATTCAATATAATTTCTGAAACTGTCTTTTTAAGTTTTTTAATCATTGACTAATTGTATTGCAATCTTTTACACGTGATGACGTTATCTGCAAAAAAGGAATGCAACATGAGTACGTCACAATGTCTCTTGTGTAAGCTGTCACGCTCTCACTTATGTTACTAGAGGCAGACGGCTAATACTAATAAAACACACTACCCACACATACAAATACCTGCTACAGTTTGGTTGATATTGTAAAGTAAACTTTTAGTTGTTATAAAACTAGGTCACTACAAAGTTCTCGCTGTGACTTTTTGTTACTATTATCTGTGTAATTAAACTCGATTGACTTTTACAGCGCTGTTGAATTAGATGATATGTGTTAATTGTTATATTATATTTACACATTCAATAATGTAGATTAAAAATAGTGAGTTGGAGTACATTGTCTGTAGCCCAAATTTAAGCGAAATATTACGTCATCAAGTTAGGATATTACGAATAAAAATATAGGTGAAAGATAAAATGTATTAAAATGGAGTAAAAGTAAAGTGGACAGAGAGACTGGTCATCTTTTAAAAATAAAAATAGATACTGATACTATATATCTAATTAAATTTTTAATAACATTCTTTAATAACAGATATGCAACATTAATAAGCAACTGAGCACATTGAGTGGCGCTGGCGCTACAGTGTCGCCTCAAAAATAAACAAAGCAACAAAACGCACGCATTGACGGCCTCTTGATGACGATAGAGGTACGAGAGGCTAGGGGCGCGGGGGTTCCTCTCTTCTAAGTGTAGTGTCGTGTATCGACATCCATCAATAGTCACAAACGACGTGTGCCGGCGCTCGGCGCAGCGCTGCCAATGATGCGCTCCTAAACAACACGTCTTATGAAACGCGTGACAAGCGTGTAACAGAAATGTTGCCGTGTCTCCCGGTTTCCCTCAATATAACCGATGCTAGTAAAATAACGAGACGATCCTGTCCTCATGTTGAACAAGTAGGTAGTTTTCTATATTACAAATACAATAAAAGAGTGACAAATAAACTTCTCCTAATTTATGACATGCGGCAGTAACCGCAGCTAGCAGTCGCGGCTCGCAGCCCACCTTAGGTAATTTAGTGTATTTCATAGATTTATGCAAACGATACTTTATAGCCGCCTTTCCGAAGCCCTAAATCTTATTAAACTCTACAATAACATTTCTATTAAACCACAAGTAAACTACACACAATAACTGTTGTACACAAGGAAGCAATCATTTGTTTTACTTTATTATTACGTGGTGACGCATAGACAGACGACACTGCCGGATACATTTCCCTCGACCTCGGCTCTCACTAATGACAACATCCATCACTTTGGCAAATTTCTTTAGTAAAAAAACGACAGCCAATAAAACGGACACGACAGATAATAGGGGGATAAATAACGGGGTGGTTTTTAGGGTGTAAAGATCTGAATGCCATTAGGGCCGGGGGCGGGCGGCACGCGCCTTCGGTTGCGCAATCCTTGCCGCACGCAAAAAGTGACGCATTGTCCCAACACGGCTATTGAGCCGTGACAGGGCCCGGCTAATTGTCCGACCGAGCGGGACGGCCGCATGTGGCGGGCGCGCGTGCGAGAGGGACGCATACCACTCAGTAATCCCGCTATAAATAACCCGGCTCCTAATGCGCAGGCGCCACGCTTTTTTTAGTCGAGGGCGCCCGACCCGACTCGATACTTGGCTTAATGGAATACAACGATACGATACGACGCACAATGGGGACATTTCGTGGACACTGTTAAAAGCTTAATCCATTTGACAATAAAACAATATAGCTACGTTGCACAATTGGGAAGTGGGCAAGAATTTTTTGCAGTGGTATTATTTTGCTGATGCGTCTATGCTAGTAGGAGGTCGTGACGTCACTTCAAAAGTATACTTAGATAAAAGAAAAAGAAAAATAGTTGACAGATATTAACTAAAATGAATACTGAATAGTAATCCAATAGGACCGGAGATATTATCACTATAATGAAATAAGTTGTCCCGTATTAGTAATATAAATAAGCAGATCTGTTTGTTTGTACAATACAATCGTTAGTTTAATAGAGTATCGCGCTAGGCGAGGCTAGGCGAGGTGCGATGAATATAGCTGCATGTACTAGTAGAGCCAGACGCAGGTCGGAGCTGTCTATGATGCATTGTCTCAGCCTAATCTCGGCGACTGCGGCGTTCGAGCAAATTGCTACGTAGTTATCTAAATCTTACTAATATTATAAATGCAAAAGTTTAGATGGATGGATGGATGGATAGATGGATGGATGTTTGTTAGAGTTTGTAGCCTAAACGGCTAAGGGGATCTCGATGAAATTTGGCATAGACATAGAGGATAGTCTGGAAGAACACATAGGCTACTTACTTTAGTTTTTTTATTCCGCGCGGACGGAGTCCCGGGCGAAAGCTAGTGAGTACATATTTGCTGTAACCCCTAGCGATAAGTAAATGGACACGTTGTGGAATTACGTTAGCTGAAAACTGTAACTGTATAGAATATAATAACATTACTTACCGGGATTGACTTTTCACTGTATAACTAATTATTATAAAGGCAATTAATGTAAATTATTTCAACATCAAAAATATTGAGTCCCACCTATAACCGGTGTCTGCTCGCCGCACCCGACTCCGGCGTCGATTGGGTTCTGTCTCCGGCACAGCCGCTGTCTACCGCCTTCCACAAACATTTCAAGCCGGGCATGTTACTTTTCGAATTATATTTCAGTATTCCAATATTATAATACAGCTATGGAGACGAGGCGACGGCTCTTATCTCCGCTGCCCGTTCGGTGCAATTTATTGTGTCATTTAGCGTCAGCGCCGACGCCGACGTCGGATGGAAAAAAGCGATCGCGTAAAGACGATGATTGAAGGGAACTCGGTGATCGGTGACACAATCACGCTGGTTGTGGTGCGTGAGGCGAGGGCGGGGGCGGGGGCGGTAGCGGGCGGGTTGTAAAGAATATTTCCTTTAGTGAGATCTTTCGGTACAAATTCATATTTAAATTTGCGGTGGGAACTTATCTGACGCGTAAACGAGGCACTAATTTGCGATTTTATTTGAGTGGAAGCTGCAGATACTTTTGTTATCGTGCTTTTTCGCGTTTCATTCATTACAATAAAGATAACTTTATCGCGGCGATACGTTACGGTTATGGTCTATTCTCACTCGGGCGGCCGATGTGCTCGATAACGAAATTTGGCCTTCAAATATATACGAGTAATGATGTGAAGTTATCATCAATTTAGGACAGTTTCATGCAAATTAACACATTCATATGGTTCACCAATAGGTAGATAATCATAAGAAAAATAACATAACTTACTTACTGCTTAGCTTTCTTTGTTCTGTTAAGTAAGTCTATTTTAATTACTATTTACCTACTTTAATTTCAAAAACGTAGGAAACGTACCACTTTATTATTAAAATGATAGCACAGCAGAAGTTGACATTTGTAGTTAGTACGAGCTTTTATGATAACCAGTACGTAAATTACCGAAGTGAGATGACTGAACCGGTCAGTCTTGCCTTCTACTTTGTTGCACCTTTCGAGGGCAGGAGTCGCGCCTTCCTCTACTAAAAGGTCCATCTTATGTACCGAGAAGTACGCATGTATATAGCGAGCTGCTGCCTTGCTACTGTAGGCATAGTTAACAAATGTCACATGCTAGGCGCTTACTAATTAATTTACGACGAACTCATTTAAAATTTAAAAGAATGTAAGCAAATTCTTCTTTGTTAGTCTATTGTTTCTGTTCCGATAGCAATCAGGGTTGGATGCCATCGGGGTGTGAGGGTGACGAGGGGGGTGACGTGTGACGTCACAGTTTGCCGCACAATGCGCGCCGGCGCCGGCCACAGGTACACGTCTGCCTATGCACATACTTTAACTTGACACACTTCTACGAAACTGCGAACTGTATGCGATAGATGCGTAAGTTCAGCGGAAAAATATATTTTGCTTGATTAATAAAGAAATGAAAATTACGAAAGAATAGTGCTCTCTTGAGCTGAGCTGCAATTTCAGATTCAAAACTGTTATGTAAGCATTAAACAATCATTGTTAAAGCTAGTTAATCATGAAGAGTGACGTCACACGGGTGTGTGCAGATCGCCCAGTGGCTCCGACTCCGCTGTCCGCCAGCTCGTAAATCATCAGTACAGGTTCTATTCCACGCGCGTTTGCATTTCAAAAGTTTTATTACGTCTCGGTGTTAATTTAATCTTCTCTTTACATTTGATGGCTTTTTAAATACTCGGCCTCTAATTATATGCGTGGAGTATTATGTGCCCGAGGTCAATGACCGCCGCGCAACATGTAGCGTACATACTATGTGCTGGGTACTCGCTACAAACTATCATTAACCGTAGTCCACTGTCGAAAGTCACCTATAATAATATATAGACATCCCTATCTTTTATCTTGTAAACGCTGAGATAGCGATATATTTTGTATCGTATTTCAGCAGGTAATGCACGTTAATATTTTAGTATTTAACAATTTTGTATGAAACCGAAGCGCTAGTAAATGTTGAGACAACGTTCCCTTGGGTTTTACTGTTTGAACGCAGCGATAAAAAATACATTAGTAGTACACGGATGATAGTAAAGGTTTAGTTTTGTAATTAATTGATGTTTTTTTTTGTAAACCAGCTGACTATTGAAACTATTCGAATCCGCTGAAATAAACGCTCTGCTTATTTTTACAAGCCCCGTGTGTAATTTTACATTTTTTGTTATTATTTTAGTTTAGAATTACGTAATCAATTAAGATCCAACTGATATTTACCCTTTTAATGTTTCTTTTTGGTATTAAGAGGTATTACATACAATGCAGTTTCTCAATAACTGACTATAATCAGCGAATACTGAGCTTACAAGGAATTGTACAATAACACAAGACACGCAAAGTACAACGTTAATTCATTGTATTAAAGATTTGTATTTCTACAAATATCGGATATAATCCTCACTGAATTGTATTTCAAATAGGTTAAATGAATTTTGTTCTTGTTATTATGAGATTAACTTTGGGCTTGTCGTCATGCTGTAAGGCTGTCGCGGTGCAAGCGAATGTTTGTATGGGATATGTCTGGTTGCATTTCAATGCAAAGTGTAAGTCTCACAATTGAATAGTGGATCCCTTTCTATTAGTTAATAAACTTTCCTCTTATACAATTAATATAAATTACATTACCAACATAAACTTAATATATTAAACTTAAGTATACGGCAACAAACCTATCAGATATCAATCTGTGCAAATGGTGCAGGTATAACTTTATCTTGTCTTTTTAACTAAACCATTTTTTTATCTTAAAGTTAATCTCTAATTTAAGTCCTTGTAACATTTTGCAGGTGATATATTGTGTATATCGGTTTGAATGTTATTCGAAGGTGAGAGTCCCGCATCCCGCTGCTCGCAGTCGCATTCATTTATCCATCATATATTTTTGTGTTTTACCATTTTAGTCATGATGATTTGATAAGCATTTAAAGTAGATAGTGATGTTTACTAAATACAACTATACTATTTACCGCATACAAACGAGTATTTAATAAAAAAAATCGTAGCAAATAGATCTTGATGTTAATTCGACAAAGATTCTCCTATGTGATTGTGCGCTTTTTTTGGTGTTTTTTAGAGATTCATTTTAGATCTAAAGGTATAATAAATATATAAATATTTTTATTGTAATAAAATTATGCAAATTTTATGTACTTATATGATATTAATTTGATGGTTGGTAACTTCGCGTGCGGATGTTGCTCTTATCCTCTATCTTCTAGGCCGAAGCCTTGTCTTACAAATAGTTAACCTTCGCTGTGTATTTGCACGAGTAACAACCAGTCAAATATATTTACACGGCCAAATGTATTTATAACCTTTAGGTCAATTGACTTATTTATATTTAAGAAAACTGTAAACTTTCTGTTACACATCGTAATATACGTGTTTGATTAAGTTACAACATAACGAAAAGACATAACTTACCTGTTTATATCTATAACTTATCGGAGTAGTTTTGCTTTCCTTTATAATTAGCCCGATCGCTACGCGCTTGAACAAGTAATACAATTTCCTACATAAATGCGTGTTGCGCAACGTTTAACATTATCGACCGAGGAAGCTCATAGAACACATTACAAAATAAACACGAAAACTTACAGAAGTTCGTTCGTTGCTGCGATGTGATGAAACAGATGTGAAACTGACACTATTATGTATATGTACTGATACGTTATGTATATGTTGGGACACAGCACAGCACTCTGACACGATAGTCCGGCGCACGTGTGTACGGTGCGGAGCGCGCGGGCCGACTGGCGGGATGGGCGGCGCTGGGCGGGGCTACGGCGCCGGGCGGCAGGGCGGCGGCGGGCGGGGCGATGGGGCTGACTGGGGCGCGCCCGCGTCCCCCGCCCCGCGCCCCGCGCCCCGCGCCCCGCCGCGCAGCCTCCTCACACATCACTTACTACAACTTGTGTGAAAGCCCGCAGCAGCCGCACGCCGCATTCATTAATGTGCTGAATAATCAATCTCGATTACATATCCCCAAATTTAGATACACATTTAAACATCATTATCGATATTGTATTTTATCCAATGAGAATTTTATTTCAAGTTTCCTATTATTTTCAATAGCGATATACCTAACTACTCGTTATCATTAACTCGTGCTTTAGACGTTTCAAGAAAGCTCGATGTGGTATCTTATCGTACAATTAAAAGCTCTATACTAACGACATCTTTTAAATCAAATTTATTCAATACGAATATTTCAATAAGTGACAACATTTCTGTCAGGCTGCGTCGGGAGATGCGGTGCGATATCAACTAAACGCAACTTTCATGACGTCTCCGTAAACATTTTATATTTCACCGGTGGTTATTTAGTAAGAACTAATTTATTGAAACGTGAATAAAATTTTTAATTCATATGTTGAATAAAATCAAAATATTTAATCGATGCGACAGGAAAGAAAGATTCATTTTTAAAATGCGTCTGCTTGTTAAACATTTCATATCCATTGCGTGTTTAATGTTTCAATTAGAAGATTAATTTTATTTCAATAAAATTTTAGCATAGTTTAAAATCCAACTTAAGTGTTTACTTTCATTGAAGTGAATTTTAATTCAGTAGACTCCTCAACTTATACTCGTAAGAGACTTAAGCACAAGAGTTAAGTGATAAAAATGTTTTATTATGATGTGTATTGCTTAAAATGACATGATTATCTAAATTGGAGGAAGCAGCAGAGCCTCGTAAAATAATACGAGCGGCGCCGCGGACCCTGACCCTCGTAAAATTGACCAATAAATATATTTTATAAATATATTTATAGATATTTTACGTTGCTGCAACATACGCATACATTTCTGCCTACTGCTGGAGATCAGTCTGCGATCGACGTTTTTCATTTCTTAGATTAATAAATATTAACTATAAATTTAGTATAATTTTATGAAATAAATGTAGGTTATCTATAAATTTGGTAAGTAATAATTACCCCATTAAAATAATTATCACTAAATCATAGTTTATTGTATACGCTATCAAATTATTTTTCGCCAAATCTTTTTTCACAGAATTCTCGTTTAAATGTTTTCGATGCACAACATGGTAATGATTCAACAACTATGTCATTGCAATATTTTAGATTAACAATAAAATAAAATGAAGTCTTACGTCACCAAAAACAATGTTTGGAGAATTATAATGCATTTATTAACTAGAAAAAGTATAAATGTTTCCCACACTTTTAAAAGGATTTGCTTACAAGGGGCTTAACGGCAATGTTCCAGAAATATGTTCGTATAAAGTATGCAGTGCGAGGCGATCACAATGCACTTCTAGGAAGGTAATTAGCGCTGCTATGTGTGACGTCACTGCAGGTCTACAAGCCCACTGCCCACTGGCCACTGCTCGCTGCTCGCTGCCCAGCGCTGGGCTCCCACGCCCCGAGGAATGCGCCGCAATCACCAAAACTGATAACAATTTTATGGAATCAAATTAATTTCAAACTCGCCCAAACGGCTCAGTAATGTAAGAAAAAATAATTACATAAAAAACACGAAAAAGTCATCTATTAAGTTGGACTGCGTTGTAAACAAGAATGTCCACTTTTTACTAGTTCAGAGGTTTTTTTATAAGCTGTTGACTTACGTGCGTACTTTTTAGTTTATTTTTTTGTTTTGTGAACAGTATTTTTGTGGTATTGTTAATATATTTAAAGAAGAATATATTTACAATGGTAGGGAAGTTAGCAATGTGATTGCAAAACTAACGAACTACAAATTAAGTTTAAATGAACGTAACAGAATTACGAGTATATCCTGTATACTTAACTTTTCTGTGATCAGCAGAAAAATCAAGCGATCTCAGAATAGTTTGCCGTTAGTCTAAATAAGCTTACAGACTTTCAATAAATGAATTATATGCCACGATGCAGTAATTCTATACGATGTTTGTTCAACCTCTATCTATCTGGTTTCACAAATAATAATTGCAATAATAATCATGACATATTCATTAATCTCACTTAATTTGCTCATCCACCTATTAACATTAAGAAAATTGTTTTTTTTAAGTTACTAAAGTTGACTTCGGAGCTACCGTTTAAAATGAAATATCTAAATTAAACAGTGTGTCTAGCCCACAGCCCAACTCACAGCAAAGCTACGTGTCTCATACCCCTGTCATTTCCCTGCTTTACCTTGCCAGCAATGAGAGAATGGGATAGTAGTATTACAGCAATGGGTGCGAGCGAGACAGCTAGAGGTCGTGGTGACGTTGACTAATTATAGCAAGGCAAGGCGGAGGGATTTCGTCGCGAGGAAAATAAGGGGCGGAAACTGAAATGATTCAATTTGAATGTCTATTAGAGCTATTTCATGTAAGATTTATAGCAATTGTATATTTAAGAAAGTAATTAAATGCTTTTCTGAAATGACTTAGACTAGTGTTTATATGTAGCAAATCCAACAATTTGTCAACGGAGGAATTTGATCTAAAAGTAGTCATTGTTAACTTGAGACCCAATTAGTTGCAAAGAAGTTGAGCAAAAACAGAGAGAACTAATTGTGAAATAAATGACTATGAGGCGATAAGACTTGCACACACAATACACTATCGTAATATTTCTATTTACAGAAGGTACAGAGTACGTGAGAAGAGAAGTTGTAACAGGTAGATACGCGGTTACTTTAAAAACCAATAAACATATTGTTACAATTTTTTCTTATCGATACACTCAACAACAAAAAAAATTGCAAAGATAGAACAATAAGCTTATTAACTTTCTACATTTTTTTCGGCTGTCGTTTTCAAGTGGCTGTAAATATTTTGCTAACCGTTCGCATTGTGAGAATAGACAGGAGAGGTTTAGTCAACAATAGATTTGAACATCGACGTCTTAACCCGTTTAATTGTCGGAATGAGGGCTTTGTCTCCATTATGTGACCCAGGAACTGCGGCTTGCAAAATCCGGGCGCGGATGAAGAATTCGAGTAATAAGTTATACCGTTACGACCCAACGCTAAAAGTAAGTAAACTGAGAAACATGTATGTATACATGGCGGCCATTATGGTATTTAATTTTTTCAGTTCAGTCATTGAATGTTAATGTTTACAAGAACCATTTGGTTTAGCGAAAGGAGCACTAACTAGTGTATAGTTTGTGTTAGAACGCAGGATAGAGGATCTTGTTGCAGCGACCGGCAAGTGGTGTTAGCGGTCACGTATTCACTGGGAACAGAACAATGACCTCTCATTATAATGAGCTTAGTGATTAGTGTCATTGTTGTGGCGACAGCAACAGGCATAGCTCTCCAGCGCTCGCACGGGGATCACTGACTTCCACGAACTGCTGACCCGACTCATCCTAGCTAATGCCAATACGGGGAAACATTAAAATATGTAACTTGTTATCGATACACGTTTTGCCGAAATGTAAAAGTGTAAACAAAAATGTCAGCTTCACTTGAAAGCTATTTAATTTGTAGAACAATACAATAAATTAAAGAATACTTGCCTTAATCACAGTTATACAGGGTGTAACTTGAGTTGAGAACCCGTTCAAAAGCCTTTTGAGGATCGCAAAACTTGATCGCTTCAGCACTTGATTATTAAGAAGACTATTATCTATCTAAGGTTATTCCACTTTCTTGTTAAAAATTATAAGCGTAAAATATTGTGCTATTAATAAAACAATATTTTTAAGCAACCTGTATAACTGCATTCGTACGATTTTTCTCTTTTTGAATGTTAACTGGTTAACATTTACTTAAATTAATTTAAAAAAACTGACTAAAAACATAAGAATTTTCTATCTACAACTTAACACCAAAATTGTCTGCAAATTCACAAACTAAAAAAGCAAGGAAGGCGAATCCAAAAAAAATCAATTGCTTAGCTTGTTTCTGTCTGCCGATGTACTCGGGTACTCGTGTAGAACAAAACAGGTTTCAAACAATAACACTTTTAATATAATTAGACATTTATTTATAGTTTTAATTAATGCACAGTTCGTGGAACGGAACGCCGAAATGATGCGAGGAACGGAATTATGCAGATGTACAAACATCTCTACGTGCGGTCGGCATTCAGATTATCGTCCTCAAGATCATTCACCATTTCAGTTCACATTCCATTCCTCACTCTTTTCTTCCTACCGTTCTTCACATTCAGATTTAAAATTCCTCCCGCATCCCCATATGCAGAAGTTCCATAAACATTTAAGCGAGTGGTGGTAGAAAAAAGTTAATTTAGCTAAGTATCTATCAAAAGAAAAATAAATTGATTAGGTTGTTACTTATTACCGCTAATTCAAATTTGCAGTTAGATTCCAAAAAATATCCTTGTACGATTTTTACAGTAGGTTTCGACTGCGGTAACTTTTATTGTTGTCTCTGTTTTTTGCGAAGAGAATGTTAAGGATAAGAATATCTGTCGATACAAATGTAGCGGCAATCGAAGCCTACAGTAACGATATAATGTATTCGTTTTGTTGCTAATAATGGATTCGCGTAGATAGACATATTCGTGGGCGGTCTTGTCGCGAGATGACAAATGTTTCTTTATACAATTGAGTCGCACGGCTCGAGAGTACCCGGCTGACATAACTTGTAGGCTGGCTATATCAAATTTGTGTGAAAGTTAGTTCAAGAAATATGATTCCATTAAGTTTTCGCTAGGCTTTAAATCCGTGTAATTTATTTATACTATAAGCATTTTTTTTTAAATTACTATAGTTTGAAGTTTTATAAAATATGTTAGACAATTAATAATCTTGACAAAATTTGAATTTATTGCTTTTTACCGTTGAAGTCAAGTTACCTTTTTACTGACATGTCTAGCGAGATGCACGGGCAGATAACTTCGGTCCAGACTACCTTGGTCAAGTAGCTAAGTTCCTGGCTCACACCGCGCGGCCGCTCATCATCAACCCTTGTTGTCTGAAGTACCTACAATCAATTTATCAAGTCAAAAAAAAGATCTTAAAGACCTAATAGCGTCTCCGCTAAATATACTTAACTAGCTGTTCCCGTACGGCTTCATCCGCGTGAAATTATACAAACTTTATTTCATTGTTTACATTTGTCAAATTATCAATTGCAAATGTTAAAATGACATAACACGATGACAAACCATGGCAATCTTGCTTCCTTGATGTTGGCAGCAACTTATGGTCTCTT
>LD689102.1:1626995-1654262 GCA_003118335.3 Papilio memnon
GTTTAAGCTTTATTATATTAGTATAGATAACATAATATTAATAAGTAAAAAAATCTTATAAAACTGTGTTTCATTGTAATGGAACATTAATTTACAGAATGTAACGCTTTTATAAAAGCTTGTTTTTAAAACAATTTTTATTATATTTTTACATAAAATTGTAACCTATAGGGACTTGACGATATCATATCAAGTCTACGTGATCTGAATGTATGAGCCGGTTCAGATTTATTACATTACGCAGCGGCAAGCGCTTGTTGTGCGGTGAAGCAGCACGCCGCACGGACGCTTGGCGGTGCTGAGGCCGCAGTAGTTTCTCACTTCAGGGAAAAATGGTAGCAAAAAAACGAAACATCTGTAAAATTTGATTTATTATATCTCTCCATTTTGCTTATGTCACATAATATTTACACAGACGTGCAGCCTCCGCCAATAAACTCTATATCATCATAATATGCAAAAATATTCTCTATTCTTATTTCATAGTTAGATACAATGTGTCTTGTCGCGACACCAGACTCAATTCGGCTTTAAACAGAGAGGATTCAGATCTATGACCGGGGCTGACCCGGCTCCCGTCCCCGCCCCCGCCCCCGCCCCCGCCCGCCAGCTTGCACTTATGATATTCCATAACAATTAATACACAAAATCAAATATTCATATAAGATATACGTACTCTCGGTTTGGTTCGCGGTGATACAAAAACAGTCACAGAAACATTGTCCCACGCAGCTCGCAGCTCGTAGCTCGCAGCTCGCATTGGCCTTAACCTTCTGGGTATTGTAAATGTTAAACAGCCATTTTTACAACTTTAAACAACCTTTTTTTAAGAAAAAGGTTCCATTATTGGCTTTATATTGATTTAACTAAGTTTAAAAAGAGGTATGGATGCGGCACGGGGAGGGCGGGGAGGGCGGGGACTCCGGGCTGCGCTCTTCACGAACTAACACTCTTTTAAATTCCTGGAATGTTTTCGAAGTCATGGAGTTATCTAGCGTTTAGTTACTTACTAAATAATATCAATAAAATTTATTATCAACGAACAGCCTTCTCGCTATTATTATTATTAACATATCTTAAATGTATGCGCCGAGCCGAACACGACATAGGAATGTGTGGGGACGTGTGCCCGCTCCGGCTTCTGGTAACAGCTGTCCTCTGACGTCTGTCCACTGACGCCGCTCGGAGACACGGCGACCCTGCGCGTGCACGCACATAGCCAAATTTTTGGTACGATTGTACTAGGGACTACATAAATAACATAAAATATTCACTATAGCTCATGTCTCGATAAAACCGACCGCTGAAATCAGGCCGCAACCGGCGGTGGGCGCCCGTTGGGGGTCTCGGGCAGCGACGCGAGTGATTCAGCTGGCCAGCGAGACGGTGGCGCTGCGCTCGCCGCTCTCGGCTCGCCGGTACTCCTCCTCGTACATGTGTGCGGCATGGGCAACGTGGGCGGCGTGCGCGGCGTGCGCGGAGTGCGCGGGGTGCGTGGAGAGGGCGTGCGCGTGCGCGGGCGGCGGCTCGTCCATCTTGATGGCGTGTTGCACGTAGTAGCCGAGCGCCAGCGCCGCGCGGCTCTCCGCGTTGGCCACGCTGATCACACCCGGCCCACTCTCCACTGCAATCGATAACGTATTCCGTATTATTTTCGCTTTCGATATAATTTTTGTCTGGAGTATATCGGACAAATTTTAAAAAAGAATGGCTGGATTAAAACTTACACATGTTTTCTAGCTTGACAGTAGATTGCACTGTATTGGATGCGGCGGTGTGCGGCGTGTGCGCGCCGTGCGTGCCATGCGTGCCGTGCGAGGCGTGTGCGCCGTGCGCGCCATGTGTGCCGAGCGTGCTGTGCGTGCCGTGCGAATTGCTTTTACTGAGATTCCTTTCTCCCTTCATAGAATTCTTTGGTTTTCGCTTCCTCGTCTGAAAATATTCATACATGCCATGATAAAAAGTGTCGACACTATAGTAATATTATATATACACATCTTCGTTATGATATTTAAAAAGTTTGTGACGCGCGAGGCATTACATCACGAATAAATCTTAAACACATTATAAGTACGTACCTGTATAGAGTCCTTCTTCATGGCGAGCGGGCGGTTGATGCCGTGCAGCTTGTAGTAGAGGCCGCATGCGTTGCACACAGTCTCGCCGTGCACGTTGCGCCGCCACAGCGATGTAGTGGAGGTGCCGCAGTTGCTGCAGGTGAGCCCGGGCCGCTTGCTACCCATCTGCATACGCACACCTCGCAGTCAGTCGGAGCTCAGTCGCCTCAGATAGCCGCTAGACCGAGCGTCGATGACCTCTAGTCATTCACTACACCTATCGTAGTTACATTGAGCGGTATCGTATCGATTATAAAAATACTCGATACTAGTGCATGGGGTCGACGCTCGGTCCGCGTATTCGAGGCCGTGTGTCCGGCGAGGGGAAACTCTGTCAACGGGTCATGTCGTGGTCGCGGCCGACCATTTGCTTTAGACGGCATGCAGTTAGTGATAGTGACAATGACACCGTTGACCCACCATGCATTAGAGATTCAGTAAAGTTAGCACGGGAACGATGACAGTTAGCGAGCGGAGGGCGAGGAGAGGCGCGGTAAGGCGGGGTAAGGCTGGACGGGAGCAGGGAGGGGGGCCACGTACCCCTTTCTTCTGTTTGTAGTCGGGGGGGGTAGAGGCGGCGAGCGGCGCGGCGGACGCGGGCGGCAGCGCGAGCGGCGCCACGCCGCTATAGCCCTGGAGGAGGAAGCCCTTGTAGAGATCCGCGCCCGGCGGGGCCCCCTCCGCGGCCACTGCAACCAACACAAGCGTAACTACGTCGGGCGCGGATGTCTGGGCGAGCGGGCGGGCGGGGCGGGGACGCGGGGCGGGTTAGTCAGACGTGTGCTGCGTACGTCGGGCGCGGGCGGGGCGGCCGCGTGCCGCTGACGTACCAGCCGCCGGGGCTGCTTCAGCGGACGGTTCATGCCGTTCATCTTGTTGTAGAGGCCGCACGCGTTGCAGAGGTAGTGGCCGGTGCCGTCGCGGCGCCACAGCGGCGTGTGGATGGCGCCGCAGTTGACGCACTCGCGCCCGACCGTGAAAAACTCCGCCATCTCGACTGCGCAAGACACCACCGCCGCGTGAGCGCCGGCCCCGACCGCCGACCGCGCGGCTGATACTCCGCATGTCATCTCGAACCCCGGCACTACCGTTTGCGCCATATTCACATACCACATCCACAATAGTTCGGTCGAACTCCATCGTCAACACCCGAACTCGTACTGGAATACCAACTGAACAATTACTTTCGTGCGAAAAGAATTCACACGCGCTAAACGATGGTTTGCGAGCATGTCGGCGTGCAGCGTGCGTTGTATGGCGAGCGGCGAGCGGCGAGCGGCGAGCGACGAGTCCGCACTCGCAGCGCCACCGCAAGCACATCTGTGATCACCGTATAAGTGACGCAGCGACCTTCGCCCGGCGCGACGCGATTGTTTACAGCTAATCAATGCCAGATGACGCGTCGCGAGATCTTTGTACAGAACGAAGACAACGAACAACCTTGGCAATGGTCCGCATTGTATCACGTAAGAGTGCTGAGTGCACGGCGGTGAGGGACGGGGCGGACGGGGAAGACGGCGCGCGCACGTGCACCCGCACACGGAAGCGGCAGGCAAAAGCAAGTCAGTTGGCGATGTTGTTATCATTGAATATCAAACCGGACGGTAAGGCGGCGGAGCGGTTGGCGGCAGCGTGTCATGCGCGTGGTCTCGTTGTTGATGGGCCACGTCATAGTAATCAAAAACGACAGGCGTCGCGTCGGGGATGAAATTCAATAGTGCCATTGCAGCATGTGTTCGCTACAACAGATAGTGACCGAATAGGCTGCTGTTATCGTACCGGGACATCGCTAATGGCGCGGCTAATGTGCGCGCGTCGGCCGCGCGCCGGCTCACACGCCGCCCGCATACATGTTACTTATATCTTTACTTGAAATATATTTATTACTAGGATATGATTTTAATGTTGTAGTTTTAATCGTATAACTGCCTGAAGTACAACAATGATTGAATCGTTCGAATTACGTTTGGCACTGGCACGACGGTAATACTGTGTGCGTAAGTGACGTCATCGGCCAGCCGGACGCGGCACGTGCCTTATCCGACAACACGACATAAACGGAAAGAGATTTTAATGCACTTAAAAGGAATGACTTCATTTAGAGAGGCGACGTTTGGTTTTTTGTCGCGAGCTGCGCAAACAGCGCGTCCGGCCGCGCCCCGCGCCCTACCACACATTACATCACTAGCGTCAATTAGGTTGTAGTGGCGATTGCAGCCTTATCCAATCGCGATCCAACCGAGCTTGGTATGGTACGCTCAGACCGGAACGCGCCCCCGCCTGCTGTATTTATTGACCAACACGCTCATTGTTAATCGTCAAAGCGATATCTGGTTTGGCAAATTTTTCCAGATGCAGTATAAATATGTCTACTAAACTACTTTGAGCGAAAAATCGCTTTCTAATCGAAGCTAGTTGCAACCTCGCGGTTACTCTGAGGTCCATGCTTATCGTTCACGGCTCTCATCGAAAGTCTCTAAAATAAAGGGAAAATCAATTTAAATTACTAGGTGTCTCGAAGTCCAATAGGGGAAGGGCACGTAGGCACTTGCCATTGGTGTTGTTCATGAAACATTCGTCGCTTTCCTTCGACAACGTGCACACGTCACGAGCGACGAAACGACGCGCTCTCATTTGAATATATACGAGTAACAGGCGCTAATTATCCGATAGCAGCGGCCGAGCCGCCGCGGTGCTTGTCGCCAACCGTTATCTACATTAATTCAACTTTGTCAGCAATGATACATTTATTAAACGCACTGTTGCGAAACGGCGCTGATATATTTACTTAATCCAAGTGTAATTTCAAAGCAAATGCGAAGTACCTACGTGCTTCTGAGCTAAGTTGAACTTGCGATTTTAATCATTACCCAATGCGTTCGTAAACACCGTAAAGGATTTTCATTGTCCCATCGTCCTATTTTTTGTTAAAAAAACAAACGACATCTAGTCTATTATTATTATGAAACGTTGACAACACTTAACACTTGACTTTTTGTAGCAAACTATTAATTATTTAATGGGCAGAGGCAAGGCACAGAGCCCGGCGAAGATAGATGAAGGTTAAGTGTCATTGAAAAAGTATGAGCGGCGGCACGGGGCGTGTGGGTGCGGGGTTGCGGGGCGGGAGGGCGCGGGGTTGCGGGGCAGGGGGGCGCGGGGGACGCGTGGTTGCGCGGTGGGAGCGCGCGGGGTTGCGGGGTTATCATGGCGCCCCAATCTCATCGTGGCAAAAGGCCGACCTTACCGCAAGAAGACTAAAAAACAGTATGAGCATTAACTCGATTACATTGACCGCATCTTAAGGAGATTTACCGACAAATTTCGCGTAATCGTCTTTTTTTCGATTTCTATGCTGCAGAAATCGTACTAGTTAATTGAAGAACAAAAGAATAATGTTTACTATTACCGGTATGTTATTAAAATAAACACGCACGCAGTATTCGTATGTATCAGTTAGGCGAAACTATGAGTGTGTGTGGCGAGAAGCACGCGCGTGCTCGCCGCCGCGATGCGCCGCGCTGCGCCGCTCGGGAGTGCAAAGCGCAACACGCCCGCAGGTGACCTAGCGACCTAGCGACATACCTATATGTCGACTACCGGGTTCCGTAATGACATGCGCGAGTATCAGCCGGCGTCGTCGTACACAAGTAAATATATTATAATGAAACATAATTATAACATACAAAGAAAGTTACATATATGTACATATGTATGTACCTACGTAACTGCTGAGCAATTTGGCGACTTTTTCAAATGTCTAATATGTAAATATAATGCTGTTTCTCTTGAGAATTAATGAAAACCATAACATAAAGAATAGAATAAATGAGCCATCATTGTGTTGGCTGGGAACAGGCCAGGCAGAGGTAATCGGCGCACGTGGGTGCAGCAGTGCGACCATGTGTAGTGTCACTGCTGCAGTGTTAGTGCGGTCGGAGCCGCTGTGTGGCACAGCCAGGGCGGCGTACTCACTGGCGCTGAGGCTGGCGGCGGCGGACAGCTGCGGGCGGCGCGCGTCCAGCGCCCACGCCTCCTGCAACACGTGTCTTCGTCAATACCACCGATGCGGCTACCGAAACAATTTGGGACCGCTAAGCGGCACCACTTATCATCGTAATGAGAGTACCAAAAAACATGTACATAAGAAGAATTTTTTTATCCAATCCATTCGCATCTTCGTAAAAAATAAGGATGGTCGAGCTCCTCCAATTGGCAATAGGTGTTGTAATTTTGGGATCATTCACTATTAAACGTTTGTGCACTTCGGCGGTCCTCGGTGTTAGAGACTGTATGGAGTGCGCATCGGCACTCACCTGGTGCGAGTAGCCGGCAGCCAGCTGCTGCGGTGCGTACGCGGGCTGCCGGTGGACGAAGGCGCCGCCGAAGCGCGCGCTGAAGGCGGGCAGCGCGCCGCCCGCGCCGCCGCCCGCGCTCCCGCTCGCTCCCTCGTTCTCCGCCGCCTCGTACTCTTCCAACACGCCGCTATTGTAGTTCGGCGACCCACCTGAAGCGCCAGCCACTAAAAGTTAATTACATTACCTCGCCTGGCATGTTCCCTGTGGGCCCGGCGTGCGAGGCGGCACATCGATACACATCGCTAGAATTTTTTTCACTTCCATCAAATTCATGACAGTTAAAAAGTTGACAGTTAATAAAGTAGCAACAGCATCACACACATTTTCAGCCACTCCCAGAGTTTAATTGTTAATTGGTCGACCCCTTAATGTACAATGTTTCTCATACTAAATCTACATTGAGAGACGTCCTTGACCTTTATACTACTCTGAGTGCGGTAATGTACTAGCGATGTCCTTCAGCAGGTAACATTCAAACAGTTAGTCAGGTTGTGTTGGTAATCAAAAGTAGTAAGTGTACCCGCGCTGGAGGTCCACATTTGCGCCTGGGGCAGATCCGCGCCGTTCCCGAAGTAGGGCGAGCCGGCGGCGTACCCGCAGCGCGCGTACACCGCGCCGCCGCCCGCGCCCGCGCCCGCGCCTGCTCCGGACCTGCATACACACAAACACCTTCAGAAAGACATCCAGCGAACAGGATATAGCCTACACCAGCTCAGCCTCAGAGGCGAATGCGAAAACATATACTTAGCTTTTAATAATAAATATCGCAGAACCCGACCTAATAACCGAAAATTCAATTGTTGGATTTGTTATTATTCATGTTATATAATCGACTTGATTGTATTTAGCAGTAGGAGTAAGCGTCCCGTCATCTTGCAACGGTCGCCCGATCAGACGGCCGCCGCGCCGGACATACTTCGTGGAAACGCCACCCGACACTGGCGCCCGACACGGCGCCTCAGCCTCCCCGCCTTCCCTGCTGGATGTTGCCTAACATTGTTACAATGGCCTTGCTCATGACCTGCCCTTTGGTAAGAATACATCCGTAATTAACAGACGTTACTGACGAACGGACTATATGTAACCGAATGGTAATGGTAAGTAAAGACCTATTTGGCCGAATAAATATATGTATGCATTTCATATACCTAAATGAAGTTTGTAAACCCTGTCCAGGAACGTATAATTATTTTAAACTTAACTTTAGCACGGTTGAGTAAGTCCATAAACAGGTAATGCGCATGCGTAGAAAATCTATGTAGGTAGGTACCAGGTACCCAGTGCCAGTAAGCTGTACTTGCATAACAACGGCGCATTGCCCCCGCCCCGCGCCCGGCGGCGGGCGGCGCGGCGGGCGGCGGGCGGCGCGGCGGCGCGGCGCGGCGCGGCCGTGTGTAATGGCATAACGGTGCGGAAAGGTTTATTAGGTCAGGCTGGTGCGTGCGGTGGAGGGCGGCGGGGGGAGGCGGCAGGCGCTAGGCTAGAACAATGGTGGGTCGCGGCCGCGGCAGAAAGCTAAACTGATCGTAAAATGAACTACGTTTCAATAATGCCTTCAGTGACCCGCTCGCGACGCAATTCTTACTCGTACTAGGGAAATAAAGAGGTCAACTATTTGTTTCCGTCGATCAACATAAAATACAATATGCAGTATCAACGATCAACGATGTTGACAAGAGTCATGATCCCCGCGGAACGATATAACTTATTGCCGTAGCGGTCGGTTTGTCTCCTTGTGCTATGAAAAATACGAAAAGAATTGGTTCTTACTTCCTACTTATTGCATATATAGTGAACAGATACAGAGATTTATAATATGTAAATGTAGTTATGTCGTCATTAAGGAGCCGTGGATCAGCAGAACGGCGCGCATTGCACACGGGCCGGGCACACGTCACGCGGGGCGGGCACGAGGACGCGCGGGCGCGCACGTGCGACTGCCCGCACGCGTCACGCTCTCCCGCCTTGGACGTTAAAGACCCGTGCTACAAAAACAAACGGACATAATCGGACCCGACCGCGACCGCCGCGACCCGGCCCTGTTTGCACAAATCCCGCTCCGGGATCTCCGAGCCTACGCAAACACACCACTCGAAACACTTAAACCGTCACTCGAGCGGACAAAAAACAAAATGAACAAATTTGAAAACGATCCGAGGGCCCTCGAGACGTGTAAAACGACGAGTTAGAGAGTCTGCCGCTAGAAAAAGTGACAAACACATAGCGCCGCACCTGCCCGCGTCCCTCCCCCCGCCCTGTCACCTCGGCTCCGGCATGAAACTGAATCAAATCAAGATCACTTGTGCCCGATGTAAGAAAAGAGCCTTGAAAAAGAGGTGAAACCAGCTTAATATCTGGATGTGACGTGTACGCACAGCGACGTCAAAGCTACAACGCTGGAGTCAAAGTGTGCAGATTGCAACCGACGCGAGGACCGGCTCGTATCAGCTTACTACTACTACGATCCGAGTGTGATAACTCGCGTGCGCGATAGTGTTTATGAATGAGAGAGAGATTACAGCCAGTGGATAAGCCGGTGATAACGAACGGGCGCCGACGCATACCCTCACGATCTTTTGCAACTACGGTAGTATGCAATCGCGCAACCGCCTGAAGGCCGGAATGCCGGAAGGCCGTAACTATGCCTCGTCTTACTAATAACTAATTAGTTAGCAGTGATTGGTGCAAATGAAGGGACAATAACAGACACATTTATAAGCTGCGTTGTATTGGTCTTTGTTTCGCGTCTCGTTTCAAAGTGTTCAAATGATTGTAGCTTTAAATGTGGAAAACATCCAGTTTCCCCAACTGTACAAGCCCGGCGAGCACACATTATGAGCTCACTAATGCGTTCAAATAGTTGCGCAGTTGCGCATGGCAGCAGCGACACGCGGGCGGATATCGCGCGCTATGAACCGCGTTATGACTTATGGCGCTCCTTCCTATTGTAACTTGATGAACTAAAGTATGTAGGCCTCTTTCCATACGTATTTTTATTTTAATCAAATAGGTCAATCGTCGTGTGGTATTTGAGGCGTTGCAGAGCAGAGGACATCAGGTCACTTTCCATTCACTACACTGTTTAGTGAAACTTTTGTTTTATATTCAGTGTGAAGTATACGGTGTTTATTGTGTTTATCATCCTAACTAGGCATTTTGTGCATCGTAATAATCAAATAATGAATAAGAAGGGCTCGAATGAAAGATGCCTAGAGCTGTACAAGCGCGTCGCACTGCCGGTGTCCTGTGGCACGGTCCCACGCCCGCCCCGCCCCCCGCCGCCCCGCCAGGCGCATCCGGCAACATAACTCTGTATTGGCGTGTCATGCCTATTATATTTTCATTACAATTACAAAAATATTGGACCATGTAAAAAATTAAGGCTACAAAAATATGAACTGACGCACACTAAACCGAAAAGTTATACTCCTGCTAGTACTCGATCCACATAAGTGAGTGTATGTTGTGTTGCGGCGCTCGTCGGCCCGCGGCCCGCACACCGCCGCCCTCACGTTTCGCGACTTATCGCATTAACGAGCTCTACTTTCTTCGGCGCGCAAACAAACCGACGTTTTTACGTTGTTTCGATACAACAAAAAAGTTCGAGGACGAAGGCTGTGTTTGCGCGAGCGGCCCGTCTCCGGCTCCGTTTGCTCGTCGTCTTAGCACCTCGCAATAAATTATTGTGGGGATGGCGAGAGGCGGGTGGCGCGAGGGCAGCGGCGCTCGGCTCGCTATGTATGGGTTGGAATGTGTTCCACTTTTCAAAGTGTTGATGGGGAAAATATGACCGATGCTGTAGTCGTACAGGCAAGGTTATGCGGCAGGTGCCCACGCCTAGCGCGGCATACCAAGCGCCCAAATTTCTCTTTTTACTTAAAATTGTTACGAAACATCTCAGCAACGACTCGGGTCTCGACAATTATTTACTAAATCAAATGTACAAACTAATGCAAAGACTTTGAAAGGATGTTTTTACGAGTGGACAGCTAGGTCTGTGTAGTGAGTGAGCGCGCACTGCGCGAAGTGTCGGTGTGCGTGTGTACGCGCAGTCATTGTGCGCGTGCGCGTGTCCGCGGTCGTAGCGCGATAAGGCGCGCTGGCGGCCGATGTCGGCATCGGTTAGCTTCGTGCGGTAAATGGTCTAGCAAGTAGCGAGAGGCGAGATCCGACCGATCGCCGTTAACTACCTCACAAATCAGCAAGAAACAGACAGGCCCACTTGCCGACATTTGTTCTAGTTGGTATTTACTCTGCTATAATGTAAGTGTAACTATCGCGAAAGATCTTCGACTAAACGTTACAAAGCTAAAATAGGACTAACTCAAAATACTATCGTTCATAGCTTTCCCATTCCGGGATCATTGTAGTATCTAAACGGAAGCAGAAGAACATCTTGCTTGGCTCATAAACCTTGGTTGATGGTTCAACTAAAGTAGTCCACGTTGTACAGTTATTTCGAGCTACTGTGACCAGAGTTCAAGTTGCTACGACAAACGCCAACCTCCGTAAGGGAATGGCACAAATAGAAGCAGAACTTACTTTGTACTATGACATCTTTGTATGAATGTACTAATTGTTATGAAAAATCCTACTAGGTAGGCCGACAGGTATTCCTGTCTGCACCTATATTAATTTAAGTGTACTGCATGTTTTCATTTAATTTTTCATAAGAACCTTCTGATGATAATAATTAAACACAACAAAAAGTCTAATGGTGGCACAGTTGTTTTCTGTGTGCCTGTGTGTCTGTCTGTCTGTGTGCCTGCGTGCCTGTGTGTGTGTGGCACAACTTACATACATCGCTGTACAAAACTTTAGACAGTTTTACAATGATATTTCGTTAAATGCTGTTTGCACGATGATTTAAAGTTAATTAGTCGTAAATACAAACAGTCATCTAGCGACCGACCCCCCCCCCCGCGCTTCTCCCCGCACTATCGTTCAGAACAAACAACAAAAACAATCCAACAATGCCGTTCGACTTGTCGCAGGCAGCGCTAGTTACAAAAATGAAGCTTTAAGTTTGATCAGATTTTATAATACAAAGTACGAAATTTAAATAAGATTCTGTTGTTGCTTTGTTAAAAGCTAATGGAACGAGAGACATGCTTTGAATATAGTCTTCGGGTACATCGGTATGTAGGTAGGCGAAGAGGAAGAAGGATTTTACGAAATTCATTTCCTAAAGTTCCAACAAGTAAAATTTTATATGGACAGATGATTGTTTTTCAGCAGAATTACTTCAAAATTAAAATAAATACCTCTCATTACAAATAATAATTAATTAATGGGCATAAGGAGCCAAATCGCCATTTACGTAGTGCAAAAAACTTTTACAGATTGCCCGACTCAGCAACATCGAAAGATGAGAGACAATGGATTTATCAATTTGAGTCCTGAGATGCTTGCGTCTGGCAATAACTATGCAGCGGCTGACAGCTGGCAGCTAGCAACTGGCAGCATCCCATTGCTCAGTGGACAATATAATACATGTTTCAACAGGGCACACATTACTGACATCTTAATGAAAAAAGTATTAAACAATTGATCCATTATCGCGGCGGTGCGGGGTGCGGGGTGCGGGGTGCGAAGTGCGAGGCGGCACGTAGCGGCCGCGGGGCACGTCCGCGTTGCGCACCACGCACCCCTCCTCGCCCCGCGCTCCCGCACTCATACTGAAACATTTTTAACTGTAGGAGTCTTAAGAATCCTCTTCACAATTACCGTAAAGAAAAAGTGTAATGCGCATGTTCCGTGTCGACTATACGTGTCATATCGCCGTGGCCGCGGCCGCCCGCGCCGCACCGCACCGAGTCGCACGTGTCCACACCGATCTTTGAGGATTCATTCACATTCACATCGCACATGATAACCTCTAATAATATAATTATTCTTCATTATGTGTTGGGATATTATGATATTTGAGTATGTGTATTTATCTACATGTATGTGGCGCTGCGGCGTCTGTCACGTGAGACATCGTAAAGGAAGCAATATGGTTTTGCAAACTCGACATAACATCTAGTCATCTAATCCAATTCCTGGGATCTGGTAAATTAAATAACCGCATGAAGTTTGGTTACTTTACAATTAGGACCCGAGTAGCAAATAAATCCTAAATCGGGACCCGTGTGGCAATTGGCCTTCTTTGAAGGGGGGAGTGTTTTAGTAGTAACAAGAAGATTCCCTTATTTATCTCTGATTATAAGGCTTTATTCTTATGATCAGAGATAACTAAACATTAAACAACACGAGCGACAGAGGAGTTTTTGTTCGCATACTTTGAACTTGACTCCTGATCTGAGGTGAGTTTCAGAATGACGAAACTCAGGACGGTTGAGACCAGCGAGTCTCGATAGCTGACAGTGAGGGTTCGGCCCGGCGCGGCGGGACGTGGGGCACGGCTGTTGCCTGCAGTCTTATCGCTGCTTGCAACACATCGCGACATGCATTATCTACCGCCCGCGTGTTTACATATTTCTCACACCTCACGTTATAATCTACACACATTGTAATCTAAATTATATCTAATCGTCAATAAAAATATTCGCAGTGTTATTTATTTTTTAATTCAATAGTAAAATGCTATTCGTGTAAAACCTTACTCGAAGAAAAACGGGTACGAAGTAATGTATGTACAAGTAGGGCAGGGCACGGGCTGCGGGGGGCGGGGGCGGATGGCGGCAAGCAACAACAAACAACATTTTCCTCGTAGTACATAATTAGCTGCCTTGTATTGTTCTTTATGCCTCGCATTGTCGAATATCTTATTTTTCCCGAATATTATTGTTTTTATATTGTGTCGTCATCGCACACGACTAATGCCGATGTTCCTCACGGTTCTATTCTATCTGCAGCGCTCTTCAAGCTGCATATTAACCATCTACTGATTCCCGGTACTGGGTATACAGACGACAGCACAGTCGCAGTTGTAGAGATCTCTACCAGTAGTCCCGGTCACTGCAGATCAAGCGCAGGCTGTACGCGAGTCCCCGCTGGAGCGTACAAATTGCACACGCGAGGCAGTATCTTATCTGTATGTATCACTCTCACTTCGTCCTTTGTGCGTACAGCAAACAAGTGGAATAAGTTGGTGTTTCGTCAAAGTAAGACGTGGGGGTCTTTGATCACATCCCTACATAATATCAGGCATGATTGCCGTCAAGTGCTAATAATCCATCGTATACTACTTGGATACGGTTCCGTTCAGGATCGCTGTCGCGACAGTGTGGTGCACGCCGAAGCTGCACCCTCTGTAAGCATCATTTGTTCGTCACGCCTTTGATTTTGGCGCACCAGCGCACCGCGTCCGACTCAACCATATCCGATCGTAAAGCACTAAACGTTGAGTGTTGCAGGCGGTCGGCGAGGTGGGGGGGGTCGATATGTGTTTACAGAAACAACGCGCAAACAACAGCGCGTCAATAGCGCGCCGCGTCGCAGCGGGAAGACACGAACCGCAGTATAGTTGCACTGCCTGCACCGCCATAGTGCGCACAAACAACTCGGAACAACAAGTATTATTACCCCACAAAAAAACCTCGAATACGTTTAAAGTATCCTTTAAGTTCATTCATTACTTTATTTGTTTATTACAAATAGCTCTACATACGTTATACCGCATACAGTCCAACCTGTACAAGCGAGTAGTGGATAAGTTAGAAATCGCTAAAGGCGAGAGTCCGGAGATTATCCGGTCCCGACATAGGGCCCCAGACAGAAGCGAGAAACTCTGATTAGAGAGAAAAATATCGCGGTCCTTTAGACTCTCGCTGATCCAGGTTCGACTGTAATCCGAATAGACTACGCATATTAGACAAGTTGCGGGCGCGGACGTTGCACACTATGATGCGTAAAGATGTCGTTGCTTCTAGTGAGTTTATTATAGAAATATTGATTTTGTTAATACGAGTATCGCACTCGTTAATACGGCCACCATTGTCTGTTCAATTGTAAAATAGTCAAATTTACGTAGTTAAAAACAATTTAAATTAACATGTTAATATTAGTCGGTTGTTCATCGACAATTACCGAGTGACTTTAGAAAGTCTTATGATTTAATGTGATAAAAGACACTAATAAACGCTCGGAGTTTTTCAACATTTTTACAATTAGTTAATAAATATGTAAATCCTAAAATTTACTTTCGGGCGATTTTCACTAATACGTTGCAGTGGCAATTGGCGCCTTGGAGTGCATCGTTGTTGCGGCCGAGGGCGCGGGCCGAGAGCGCGGGCGCAATGCATACTACGAACGCTGCTATCGCGTCCAATGCACGCAATCACACCTGATAGCAGCAGATTGGCGCGTCTCGTTCCGCGTCCAGTGTCCTAGCGCTAGCAAGTGTGTACAAATTATGCAGAACTTGCACATTTCAAAACCGTGATGGAGGCACTTACTAAATGTCGGTACTTACCCATCCCCGTGGTGGTCGTGCCCGTAGGCGGGCGGCGGCGCGTAGGTTTCGTAGTGCAGGCGCGGCGGGCTGCGCTCGGGGCTGCGCGTTCGCGCGTACTCGCCCTTGAAGAGCGGCTCGTCCAGCGCGTAGGTCTGCATGTCGCGCGCGTGTGCCGGCCGCAGCTCCTGGTAGCAGGCGGCCGGGGGCGGGCTGTCGCCGCACTCCGCCTCGCCCTCTGCAACACGCGCTCATTGGTCGCCGCAACGGGGCACGGGGCGCGGCGCGCGGCCCTCTCGCTCCAGTCGCCCGCCGCCCGCGCGCCTGCGACGCTCCGCTGCTTGCGCTGAACCGAACGCTCGCAACGGAGCGTCACCGCTTTGCTTTACGATGGAAGTCCAGAAGGTTTTCATTGGATTATTCGCAAAACGTGAGGATCAAATGTGGCAGATGCGAATGCGGCCTCGGTCGAGAACTCACCTTTCATGTAATTGTTGTTAACCTCAGCGATGAGCGCGTCCAGCTCGAAGGTTTCGGCGCGGTGCCAAGCGCCGGGCCAGGCGTCGTGCAGCATGCTCACTGGTTCACTACGTACCGCACGGTGCGGCGTGCTGCTCGCGCGACGGTCGTGCGTATACTGGCGCTTTGCGTGCCGACGGGGCGCTGAGCGCGCTCGCCGCTCGCAGCGCGCGGGGTGAGGGGCGCTGCAGGCAGCGGGCGGCGGGGCGCTGTGCGGTCGCATCCGATCTAGTTTTATTTGGCGGGCGACCAATGGGCTCCCGGGTCCAGACGAGGGGACGCGAACGTATTATACTCCGTTTATATATACGATCCTTTGTCTTGTCCAGAGCGTGCCCGCCGCCCGCCGCCTGCCGCCCGCCGCTGCACCTATAGTCGGCCCGGATCGATCTTGTAAATACGGCGTTATGTACGAACCGAGCACTCATAAATAAATATAAAACATGGCCAATAAATCGTTTGTCAATGTATCAAAGGTTAGATGATTTGTTACGCGATATGATGCGATCAAAAGAACGTATAACATAGTTGACTCAGCGAGGGGCAGCGAAGATCACAACCAACGCTTAATTAATAAATTCAGTGAATCTGACCCATCGTCAGGCCCAGGGGTGAGGTGACGGCGTGTGCTGTGGCGTTTAGAGAATGTTGTCACTTAGTGTCGTAGCGTCAATACGACGAAGGTCGAGGGGCCGAGACTGTTGGCGGGATAAGACGCACCCCCAGCCCCAGCTATCGACATTTGGCCCGAGCTACTCTGCAGCCGACTCCAGCTCCGAAACGAGCGCACTCTGACGGGATTCTCAAAAGCTTATCACAAAAGCACGATCATGCAGGGCAACTGAAGGTGTAAGAAAAATACACTGAAAAGAGCAGACACGATACTATTGGACAAATTTCCTTATCTATATTTTGAATAATAGCATAACATCGAGATGCAAACATTTTTCCATCGATAGATAAAGTTGTTGTAAAATCTTTAGCACGATAAAATCACGAGCTCATCGGTAATAAAGAAAAATTTGGTGACAAAAAAAACTATCGAAAGAAAGCAGCTTTCTGACAGCTATTAAATATGTGAGCAAAAAGGTAATCTGTCGTCGAGAGCTCAGAGAGACGGGAGTTTCGGGGTTAGCTCAGCGGGCGCGGGCGTGGGGCCTCGCGGTTGTAATTTTAACAAGTTTTCCGTGAAGAGCGCATAAAGATGTCGCGCGCACATATGCCGGCCGACACGCTCCCGAGAACCTATAAATTTTATCGCATTAGCGGAGATGCGGCGGCGCCCCGCGGCGCGCACGGCACGACGTCCCGTCCGCAGACAGCGGCAACCCGGCCGCCGCCCCGCTGTCTCCCCCGTCTTACCACTCGCCTCAGAGCAGAGTCACAGCACCAACATGTGTTTCCTAATCCGTTTGTGTGTTTGGATTAGTGGAGTCAAAACATTTCCCAACTTTTGTCATCGCGAGGACATGCGGGCAGTTCGTTGTTTTTGTGGCCCTCTTTTTTATATTAGTAGTACACAAGCAAGCGGCTACTTGGTATCGATAAAATAGCGAAGTGACCGCTGCCCATTGACATCTGCAACGAGCAGCAACATATGCATTGCTTACTTTTGACAGAATGTACAGTAAAAGGATAGTAAGATGACTAGAATTGAGACTCCGACCGGCACCGTCCGACTCATCTGATATGTGTTCTAAGAGGAGGCGTGTTCCAGCGATGACACCGGCTGATTTTGCAGAAGGTGTATACTATAATTCCCGAAGAACTGATAACAAAAAATACGTTATATATTTATATACGTTATATACTTGTAAACGTCCTTTGCAATGACGTGAGAATTACATCAGAACCGAACGCGCTTCTGTCGTTAATTATGTTGTGAATCTTGTACACACATGTATAACATGTTCGCGTATGAAGCTGGTCTTTGCTCAAATCCCTTCTGCTCTTGACGTTTTCGTAGACGAACTTGTAAATTGCCAAAGCGATGAGTGGCAGCACATGACGTCACGCGTACCTGCCGCCTCCCGCTCCCGACCCCGTGTACAATACATTACTCACCCAACGTGACCCTTTATCTAGAAAGCTAGTGCAAAAGATTGTGGCTATTGTAGCGGCGAATGACGAGCCTCGGAAATAGCTAATGACTCGTGTTCCGGGAATGCGAGCCTCAGGACCGACAATGTCCCACCGCTCGAGCCGCGCCGACTTCACCGTGAGTGGCGCTCAGGGCGCGGCCTCGCCTCCATAGCTGATACATTAGACACCGTGGTATCGCACTAGCTTCTCATATTGTGTACTTAAAATGCATTTCAAATTAAAACATACTTTGTACTGATTTACTTATAATACTAAATTTAATTTTGCCCTGAAATTATAATAAATATCCGCAACATCTTCACATCTGTGCCTGCTCGAGCAACGCTCGCATCGTGCGGACCGCGGCCGCCAGTCGCCGATCTGACTACTGCTACGTGCTACTGTTGCTGCTACCGTTATTTTTGTACTAAATTTTATCGGATCTGGAATGGCCGCTGTCCAACACACAAGGTGTCGGTAATGGATCGATATCGACGTCGACTTCATAGTATGTAGGCAAGTATAAAGTATATGACCAATATACAAAAGGCAGTTGAACTAAAACTGTAACAAGTAACGAGCTAATTAATTGAAGCGTGAACGGCTGTGCTCGTGCGCCCCGCTCCCCGCTCCCCGAGCGCCCCACGGCCCGACGCCTGCGCCCGCGTGGCGCGTCGCCATCGGCACAGCTCGCCGAGCGATGTTCGAACCCCGTTGCAAACATCAAACAATAACATTTCCATTCCATCGATAAACAGTCCGCTGATGAGTTGGACCGGCTGCGGGGGGTGGGGGGGCGCGGAGGGGCGGACAGAGAGCGGTTAAATAAATAAGATATTAATATTTCGAAGCGCGGAGCGGAGGTCATGCGTTATCAGCCGTGCCCCGCCGCCCGCAGCCCCGCGCCTTGCCGCAGGCCGCCACGCCGCGCCGCGCGACTCTACGAGCGAACGCTTCATTCAATTCTAACAAGTAAATCACATTACGATCTATTGCTCTATCGCTGACAGTGCCGGATAAGCCACGTAGGAAGACTAGCAAATGCTAGGCCCCGCGAATTTGGGAGCCCTGTCCCCCCCTCCGCCGCCTGTCTGACAGTAATAAAAAAAAATTTAGATAGGAGCGTAAAATATCTTGCATGCCTTAAACGCGAAGAGCTTAGGCTATGCTTCACTTCCACTTGAAAATGTAAAACTCAATTTCGTCACTTTATACTTCAAAGCAAAGCGTAAAAATAAGTATGTGTTTTACGATTTTTAAATGTTGTAATGTTTATTTAACAGCCGCGGCGTAGCGTGGGGAGACATCACGCCCTGCTCCTTGTATATTGTAGGCTAATTATTAGGATCTATTCATTTAATAATAGATATACCTTTATATTGCAATTTACAATAACTTGTTATCGTTTTCAATGAACACAGTTTGTTTTTATACACTAACTAGGTGTTGCTCGCGACTTCGCTCGCATGTAATAAAAAAATATAGCCTATGTTACTCACGGATAAATTAGCTTTCTAACGGTGGAAATTTTTTAAAATCGACCCAGTAGTTTTTGAGTTATTTCAATACATACAAAAATCCAAAAATACAAATCTTTCCTCTTTATAATATTAGTATAGATATAGATTGCATAAAATCGCACTAAACGTTAGGCGGTGCTTATTACAACACGACAATGAAAATTAAATCCAAATCGGTTAAACCGTGCCTGAGATTAGCGCCCACAAACACACAGACAAAGCGACAGAATTTTAACTAGTTTTCGGTTCTTTGGAGATTCCGTGACCCTCGCGATCATACTTAAGGATTATCACCGACTAAGTAATTATAATTGTACAATATAGACATAACAGCTACAATAAGTATGGTTTACATATTCAAGGTATTATTTATTGTTTTTTTGAGAATATTTTGTTTGGAAGTCGGTTTTGTTTTTTATTAAAAACTTTATTTATTTCTCAGTTTTTAGTGAATCTAAACATCGCAATATGATAATCACTCAAAATCTAAGTCGGTTGGCTAAGAACTACGAGAATACATCATTGCGATCATTTAATTCTGCGAGGGGGCGCGCCGCTATTGCCCGAGGTTTTTAATATTTTGATATCTTCTAGAATATTGCTCAGAATTATATACTGTAAAAGGCGATTGTAATCTACATTTAATACTGTAACTAGCAAACATATTTATTTACATAAAGTTTCATACCAAATAAGAATTAAAGTGTCGTAAATTAAATGGATTACATTTTTATTGACGTTTCTCGCGAAATAAACGGTTATTGCGCGACAACCTTAAGAGATAGATATATGCTATCGCGGACTTTCATTTAGAAAATTTAATGAACTTTAATTCTTTCGTATATTTTTATGTATCTCTTAGTTCAGGCTACGTAGCTAGTAAGCCAAGGAAGCAAACTTTGTTGCAAATTGTTAAATTCTTCTGCTACTCGTAACTTCGGAAAATCGGTCAAAAAGAAGTGAGATCCCACGAAAAGTATAAAATTTTTATAAAATTCCCAAAGAAAATCACTTGCTATTTATTCTATTTTTATCTAAACCTAAGCAAAGCTCTCGACAATGACGTATGTTCATAATAGACACTAACTAAAATGATAATTTTGAAGTACATTTGCTGACGTAATAACCTTTTGACATATAGATTTTCTGTTTAGAATCCCTCCCTGTTTAAAACTTTGTGGATAGTTTGATAAAAAGACTTTTAAGGTCGACGCGCATTCGTCAACTGCTTGTCAACTCAGAACCGCCTAGCGATCTTCGCGTTGTTCACTCGCCGTTGTCGCGGCGCCTAATCGTCAAAAATAAAAAAAATCTAGATAAAATCTTAAACCCCTTTAATTAGGCTTTTACTGGATACATTTGGAAAAGGCCGAAACACGTAGTTAATTATCTATTCTGAAAAGTGTTTTTTTTTGTATGTATTTGCATTCCATTTAACATTAGGTATATAAACAAGAGTTAAATAATAAAGGCATCAGTTAATGGACGAGGTCATTAGGCCGACTAATGAGAAATAACTGTCGACGGCATTAACTCCTCGCAGCCACTAGTTGAAACTTTTCAATATTCACTTTTGATTAGATCGATCCAGTAATTCGTACATTACCATTACCTATATCTTTGTGCATGGAAGGGAGTTAGTTCACAGTAGCTTGCAAAAATCTTTTAATTTGAGAAGATGTTTATAAAACATTTGAAATATGAACAAGAGTGTCAAAAAAGCCTCATATTAAATAATTTGTATAGCGGTTGTTGTTGTTGTGTGTATGTGTGTGTACGCGGATGGTATGGGAATTTCGAAGGTTCCATTTTACATTGGACAAATATAACGAGCTGATGAAATTAAAAATATTTTGCTGTTAAATATTGCCAATAGTGGTACCTGCAGTGAAACTTCTAACCGAAACCAAACCGCAGTCACGCATGCTGCGCCCCCTCCCCGCTCGACCTTACCCCGCGACAGACTTACAACTGATAAAATACATCATAACTTTATTAAAGGCGTTATCACTGAAATAACACACAAAAGTTATTTTAGTGATTTGAAATTGCTTTCTGTCAAAACCTTTTTTTTGGTGCCAGCAGAGGGCCAGCGCGTGGCGGCGGGCGGCGGGCGGCGGGCGGCGAGCACATAATTGTATTGCCATTACTCGAACTTACTCGTACATCACATCGTGGCCGCCATTTCGAGAAAGGGTTAACTTATAATTCATATGTTATAGTGCCACCGCATATTTAATAATAAATAGTCATAATCTAATGACAATGATATTGTAAGCACTGTGCCACTGCGGTGCGGGCTCCGTGTCGCGCTGTGCCGCGCGGTGCCGCGCCGTGCCGCGCCGTGCCGCGCCGTGCCGCGCAGTGCCGGACAGCGTAATCTGGTCTAAAGTGATGACCTCTTCAAACAAAAACTCGTTATCTGAACAATAATAAGGATAACTGTATAAACAATTTTTAATGATGGAACTATATAACGTATCATTACTTATAAGTTTTAACTCATCGACAAAATTGATGATAATTTTAAGAATTTTTGCGTTCGCAGGCAAGATGAGGTGCTACCGACACCGATGGACAAGCACAAGGGTTCAAGGTTCATGAGTAAAAGGTCCGGAGGAGTGCTCGGGTTGGCGGGATATGAGTCGCGCGGGGCGCGGGGCGAGGGGCGAGGGGGACGGGGCGCGCGGCGCGGGGTCGGCGCGGGGTCAGCGCGGGCGCACGTTATCGGAATTTCCCCGCTACCCGCGCCCGCGCCCGCGACGCTCCGCAACAACAACCACACCGACCGCTCGGCTCGGCGAACAACGCTCAACCGCTAACACTTCACCTAACGTGATTTCTAACGTGACAACGACCCAATCAGTCCGTCTCCCTGATGAGTGATGACCTAGACTGATAGAGATAGTTATCTGCAGATATTTTCAACTTGGTCCATGAGTCATGTGAGACTACTACTTAAGTTATGGAGCATAATTGTAGAAAGAAGGAATAATCTTATTTAACTAGACGAACTCTTTCGCATCAATTAACAATTAGACGAACTATTTTATTTTAACTAATTCGAATTTAAAACAGGATATCTATAAATTTAAAAAACTAAAATAAAATAACCAATGTTCATGATTTAAAAGGCCATAAGTAACGCGACTTGCTATAGCAGAACAGCTTAATATGGTATTTTATATAGATAGACAAAATAATGAAGTTAGAAAAAATGTCACAGAAAATTTCACACTAGACGAACTATTTTGCATCGGGGCTCGTAGAGGTAGGTAAGTAAATACTTCCCCACCAACGGTTCCCGCCTTGTCGTGGCGGTGGGGCTCTAGTAGCCGTGGCTTGGTCAACCACGGTGAAGCTAAGAGGAACCATGGCCGGCCTAGCGGGTCAGGTCACGCCGGTTGCGCCGCCGGCTGGCCTGTCCCGCGACGCCGGTCCTTGTTTGGGGGTCGCGCTCAGGCATGCCTGGGCGCGGCCTCCTGGGCACTGCTGGCCCATGCGGCCAGCAGTTTTTGGGGAGGGTGAGTCGCGGAGGAAGAGGCGTGTTGGTATTGCGATGCGCCACTCGCCCTATCCTCCGCGACTCAACGGGGCCGCAACGCGGGTGCGGCGTGAGGGGGCCGCGGGGGCTGTGGGATGGATATGGTTTCGCCCTGTCCGCCTGCAGCCCTCGTGGCCGGTGGAGGTGGGCCGTGGGGGTCGCGGGTTGGATATGGTTTTGCCCTGTCCTCTCGCGGCCCTCGCGGTCGGCGGAGGGGGGCCGTGGGGGCTGCGGGTTGGATATGGTTTCGCCCTGTCCTCTTGCAGCCCTCGCGGTCGGGGGCGTGGGAGCACGCCTCAGCACCTCTCTGCTTGCAGAGGTGGGTTGATGGCGTGTGATCCTGCGCCCCACTCGCGTAATCCCGGTGGCTCATTGCTGCCGGGACCGCGGGCCTTTAGTCTTTTTCAAGACTGGGGCCAACGAGGTGGGGACTCTATAAACCCTGGCGGCACCAGCGGGCGAGGCGGGGATTCCGAGCCCGCATTGCACGGTGCCGTCATCCGAGGGACGCCTTCGGGCGCAGCGCCCCAATTCACCGGGGCGCATCGTGGGCCCCTTCTCGGGGCGGCCAGTGGGGCGTCGCGGTGGCAAGCGAAAGCGATCCCGTGGCGCCCCACACTATGGCCAAGAGGGAACGGAGGGGTTTAGTGGGTATGCCCCCCATTAGGGGGGGAGAGCCCCACATAACTCTCGTGTCTACCCCGAGGCACGGAGTATGCATAAGGCTTGCATTCCCCTTCGGCAAAAAAAAAAAAAAAGGTAAGTAAATACTTGTAGATACTTCCAGAGCACCAAGCACCACAGTGTCACCAATGCAGCATTGGGTGAATTGTTTTTCAGAACATTTTGACCGACTTCCCAGAGGAAGGAGATACTCAATTCGTCTGTATGTTTTGTTTATGTGTGTTAGTTACGCGATAGCTCCGGCCCTGGTGGACCGATTCTGAAAAATCTTTTTTATCCGAAAGGTAGTGCTTGCAGGTGGGTCCCAAATTTATTTTTTAATTTTTAGAGCCAAAGACTACGCCGTAGTTAAATAGTTTAGCTCAAAATCGCGGGACGAAAATTGGGGTCGTTTTTGCTTTGATAGCATATATCTATCTATTAAGGTGGTCGCACAATAACCACTTTTTTCATTAAAATATCGATTGAAATCTATACCCCACTTACAACGCTATTACTCGTGTTCGGTATGAATCCTTATCCAAATAAAGATGGCCATCATCATGAGAATTTAACGTAGATTATAAATGCCCTAGGAACTATATAATTCTGATCAATAGTTTAGGAGATATCATAAAAACAACAAAAAATTTAATAAAAAAAACAAAACCGAGTTCCAAACAAAATACATTAAAAACAAAACATTCTCGAAAAAAACACACACTAAAAAGTAACGAAATAATTCCTTAAAATTACTTAAATCTGTGTCAGTCAAGGTACATTCATTACTTAAATGTTACTACTATACGTTCAATTGTCAATTGTAATGGTAAAAATGTAGAAAACCTTATGTACAAACATCACTGCCTGTCTCGGCTGACATCGACATCAAAGTAAGAATAATTGTACAATATAGACATAACAGCTACAATAAGTGAGATATAAGGTTAATTTTTTTTATAGAGCTCTTGTCGTTAAGCACTGAAACAAGAAAGCTCTAACGTTAGTTAATCTACAGTTGCAGAACGTAGTTAAGCTGCTCCACGGTCAAGAGTTAACATAGTATGGAAATGTGGCCATTGGAGTCAATTAAGCCTCTTTAAGATTTTCGCTGGCTGCTGGATGTACGTGCACTAACAGCTACTTCTCGTGGTTATGCAAACTTATGAGGACCTAGGACGTCACAGAGTCACAGTTCTGAACTAGAAGTGCTGGCAATGAATCGGTCTTTCTCTGATATGCGCTTTCCTGTGACAGATTCGGATCTTTGATTGATGGTCCCGTTCTGCTGATAGCTTTAGGTCTTTGACTTAAGAGTCTTATAACCCGCAACATCTTTTACACGAATGTGCCGGCATTACATTATATACTGATAGCTTTAATGAAATCCGAAAATTCCGATTCATCGAACAGTAATATTCAAAAAAACGCCGTGCTTGTCGAGCATTTCTCCTGTGGATTGTTGAGTGTATTATGTATTTCTTCATTTACAAATCTAGGGCTGAGGTATAATTATAGTAGGACACCTAATGTACGCAATGTGGTAGATATTTAATTTGATGAGCATTTATGTTTTAGAATTTATTTTGAAGAAGTTACTTTACATCCTTCCTCATTTTACTACAGTGAAACGTAATTATGTATGTTATTTTCTATGGCATAAGTGTGTTTGACCTTGAATGAATAATGTAACGTAGTGGAGCGTGTCGGGGTGCTGGGGGGCGGGGTGGGGGCTCTTATCGCGCCGGAAGCGCCGCGCCCCGCTCCCCGCGCCGCGCGCCCCGCATCACACCCTGCGTAACCAAATTCATTATGCGAGTCGAGAACGAGGACTAACCTGATTCATGAGGACCGACGACAGCCGCCGAGGGTTCAGCTGCAGACCGCACTCCCACCTCGCGCTTCGCACATGCACCCGAATTGTCTGTCGCAACCTAGCGATTTCGCAGCCTCGCGGCCTTTTGGCCGGCGTCGCGCTCGGCACTAGCACCTAACACACCTGCGCCTGCCCTGCGGCCGGGAGCGACGGGCGACGGGCGGCGGCCGCGGGCGGCGGGCGGCGGGCGGTCGCGGTCAACACTCGCTAACAATAACAAGGAAGCGGCCGGCGCGGCGGCGAGCAACGCGCGCGGCAGCCTACTGCGCTGCCTCGACTTCCAGCGATTTCGCTTTATCTAATCGGTGGATGATAAAGTGCGGGGCCGCTCGTCTTACACCGCGCCGCGCTCGCCCCGCCGCCGCTTCGCCGCCGCACCGGAGCGGCATCCGTGTCGCCCGCGTGTCGCCACACTCCCGAGATCGCCGCCCGGCTTTGCTCGCTGTGTAATTTTCAGTAGCCGAACGAATGCTTGAACTGGACCGCACATTTAGGTTTCTAGGATGTTTTTGCTTCTAAAAGCGCCAGCCTGACAATTATGCGGATGAGAACCTTTCACCTCGGTGTAGTTCAACGAAGGCCGCTGACATTCGTGTGCGTTCGCAGAATTGGACTCCATTCATGACAATTTTGACAAAGCACTGCACTCACCGAAGTGGTAATGATCCTCCACGGTGGTCATGGTGCGCGCGGAGCCGAGCGCAGAGTGCGGCCCGCGCAGGCGGCGGCGTGCTGCGGCGGCGAGCGGCGAGCGGCGAGCGGCGCGCAACTGCGCCGACCGCCCGCGCCCCGGCCCCGCCCTGTCGCATGCCGCGCTGGCTCCAGCCCTAGTCCAGCCTCTCAGCCGCTCACCGCTCACCGCTCCTCGCTCACATCCACTGCGATATCATTATTCGTTCCTCTCCCGCACTTACAAACTAGAGGGCACTCCACACGCGCATCTCGGATAGCACGCGCACTGCGCCCTTACGCTCTCGCGCCCTCGCGCCCTCGCCTCAAGACCTTTGTACAATGTCATACTTTTAGAAATACGTTTATTAAAAAAAGAACAGGAATTCATTCGGCATGTGCCGCGCGTGCGGTGGACACCGAAGCTCCGGTTTTCAATGAATCCTAAAACAGGACACGGAGTTTTTCAGAAGAGAAGAAAAAATAAACATTGTCTTAGTATTACACTCGGTCACAATTAGAAAACTTAATCTTAATCTAAATCTAAGGAGAAACATAAATAAAAGAAAGAAAAAGCACAAAAAAGTGACATAAATAAAAACACTCAGATCTTACTTAATGTACCTAAATTATTTTAAAACTAGCATTACTTACGCTGGGTTGCTGAAGTTTCCATTAATATCATCATAACCTAGTGATTCATTAGTGTTAGGTTGAACTACATTTCAAATGAGTAAAACTCAAGTTACGTAATTCAGAATTTCAAGCATTTCAAGAATTAACCGAACCAAAAAAAACACTAACGAACAGTTTAACAGTGGTAGAGCCCGCTTGAACATTTTCGCACTGTAGGGTCGCTCGCCCACCGCAATACCACGACCACACAGAAGACAGGCGTGAAGCGGGAGCAATTCCGCGTACAGTCTGCTGAGTGTGGTGGTTATAGTTTTGAAGTAATTTAATTTTTTGTGAAAAACTCGGAAAAAAACGGCTTCTCGGCAAAAAATTTCCTGTGCGTTCAAATAAATGTATACAGTGGTATTTTTTTTTTCTTGAACAAGCTTAATAATTAGGCTTTCGTACAGTTATCCCTTTTTTGGGAACAACTCACATGAGATCAAATTTATTTCTTCCCACAAAAATTTCTTTATCCAACTTAGAGAAGCTGTAATTATTATTTGTACACCAACTTTTTTCCTACGAGTTTTTTTTTAAAACTGCGCTCGAGCCTGTAGAATAAAACCTAAAAAAAGTGTCTTTGTTTTTCATGTAAAAAGGACGATTTGAAGTTGTCGAGGGCAACAATCTGTTGTAATTTTTATACAAAACATATGAAAATCGTAAAATTTTCACAAAAGTAAATCTTAGTTAAATTCTTTCATGACAAAAAACAAAACCGACTTCCAAACAAAATACATTAAAAACAAAACATTCTCGAAAAAAAAACACACCCTAAAAAGTAACGAAATAATTCCTTAAAATTACTTAAACCTTAAACCTCACTTTTTGTAGCTATTATGT